>OOFJ01045954.1:2391-12897 GCA_900323375.1 Benthosema glaciale
CCCCCTTCTCTGAAACACAATTTCCGGCTTCATGTCTTTTCAGGAACACCACTAGAATATAAAATTCCAGAGAGGTGATGTAACGCTAGATTATTATTATTATTTTTTTTGAGGGGCGATCCTATGTCCAGCATTTAGTGTTTGTAACCCAAATTCTGTCCTAACACAAACAATGCATTTGACAATGAATGGACAATTTTGAGTGTTTGTGTAAACACAAACATTGCGGAACACAAACATTGATGACGAAGGTGAGGAGGCAAATTGTGATTGGCCGGATTGAGATGCTGTACGATGACACGTGATTATTAGTTCTGTTTGTAAATAAGTGGCCTATTATGTTCACCTTTTAATCAGTTGCCATTCACAGTTATTATGTTGCAACCCTTTCCACATTGGAGCAATAAGAACGTTTTACATTGCAATGGGTGGAGGTGTAATACGAACATGCCATGTTGTTCAGGACACATGCACTAACTGCAGTGGTGCCTGCAAAAATCGCCATTGATAGCAACTGTGTGTGACGTCAGAAAAGATGTCCGTTCAACCCATATAAAGTGTGAAAAGTGTAATGTGTCAATGCGGTTGTTTTCTTTTAAGAGTCACAAGGTCGGCATTGGATGAAACCTCCAAGTACAACAGAACTATATTCCAATCCATGTATAGCAAAAGCTTTGACCATGATGACCCAGCTATCTTGGAAGGTTCTAACTCCTCCCAGACTCCGTATACTGTTCCGACATACGTGAGTACGAGCCACAACGACCTCTACTGCCAAATTCACACTGGGGAAAAACCATTCATTTGTAAACAGTGTGGCAAGAGCTTCTGCCGGATAGATACTCTGAAGAGTCACCATCGTATCCACAGTGGAGTGAAACCGCTCCACTGTAAACCACAAAACACACCAGTGAACAACAGTCCACTGTAGACAGTAAAGTATTTTAAGGTGCTAGGCCACCTGAACATGAGAGAGAGATGAGATGAAATGTACTTTTCCCTGCAGGGAAATTGATACGTTACAGCAGCACAATGTAAAAATAAACAAACAGTAATCAAACAGACAGGCAGAACACAATGGACAAAAGATTGACATACTCACAACAAGACTAAGGACCACAGACAGACTGTTGGCCGTTGGCAGGAAAAGTAAATGTGAACACCAGCTGGGTGTGGCTATTTCCATCCCCATAGACTATGCACATGGTAGCATCATACCCGGTAGTTATGCGTGGCACGCCTAGTACTGAGTGGCAAGAAACTACTTTCTGGCCTTGACAGCCCATACATCCAAACAGAAAAGTCCTATCTGATTACATTAAACAACATTAAACTCACTTTACCACTCACCTAAATTGCCACTCAATTTGCACTGACTTTATGCATGCGCATACCCTCATATAGAACCCTAATGGCGGCCCTGTTAGTGGGTGAGTGATGTGTCGGTGTGATGGATGGACAGTGTTTGCTTTTACAGTGCTGACTAACAGAGGCTGTGTAAGGTCCTTATCTTGCATCTTTGTAAAGTGTGTGCGTGCGTGCGTGCGTGCGTGCGTGCGTGCGTGCGTGTGATAATGCTGATGTGTTTATTCACTCCACCTGTCAGTACACATTACTGTCCTCTGTGCATAGTTGGTGGACACGAGTCACCTGACTCTGTGAATGATTGGTGGACACGTGTCACCTGACTCTGTGAATGATTGGTGGACACGTGTCACCTGACTTCCGCCAGATGGAAGAAGCGTGCGCTTCACACTCGTTTCAGGCTGTATTGTGAACTTGTGAACTCAATACTGCTCCATCTGCTGGAGTCAGGTTAGGACACGTATCCCTTAGGCCTGAACTCAACTCAACTCAACTCAAACTTTATTTGTAGAGCACATGTATTACGACGACCAATGGTCGACCAAAGTGCCGTACAGGTTAGAAAAAAAAAACAGGAAAGCAAGACAAAGCTTGGATGCACCACGGTGGATGTGAACCATAGAGTAATAAAAGGATAGAGGAAGAACCGGATTGCCCCAAAGTTGGTGTCCAAAAGGAAGTGCAAACTCCAGCGGCACAGGGTTTCCTTGTCATAAATCCATGGGTCCGCCTGCAGTCCCACCACTGACCAGTAGAGCCAAGCGCTTCAACATTGGAGAGCCTCACTGGGGGCTTGATTTGAACCCCTCGACTCGTCGCAGTGTGGTGGTGGGGAGGTGCTTTACCACCACTGCGCTACTACTTTAATAATTTGTGTATTTATGGTAAAAAAAACTTTCATTTTAGTTTTTTGGTATTTTGTGAGTTCAATTCAGGTAATGATAATGATAAGGAATTGTATTTGTATAGCACCTTTCAAAACAGTGTTACAAAGTGCTGCACAGAACAAGGTTAAAACAGCAGTGAACACATCAAATCAACACAATTAAAAGAGCACAAAAACCAACACAGTAACAATGTACAATCAAAAAAATTATAAAAAACACAGTGTAGAGGTAGGTCTTCAACTGTGATTTAAATGATGGCACAAAAGGTTCTAGCCTTAACTGTGACGGCAATGCATTCCATAGTTTGGGTGCCCGGGCGGCAAAGGCCCGATCACCACAGGTAACTAGCTTAGTCTTAGGGATATTTTCTGAGGATCTAAGGATGCATTCAGGTTTGTGCGGAGAGAGCATTATTCTAGAATGTAGGTGGGGGCCAGACCATTTAGAGCTTTGTACGTGATCAGCAGTATTTTAAAGTTGCATCTGGAGTCCACAGGCAGCCAGTGAAGGCTAGCTAATATGGGTGTGATATGGTCCTGTTTCTTCCTATTAGTAAGTAGTCGAGCTGCAGAGTTCTGAATCATTTGTAGACGGGATATGGATTTTTTGTTAAGACCGGAGTAGATGGAGTTGCAATAGTCGAGGCGTGATGAAATGAGTTTGTGAATTACTTTCTCTAGGTCCGGGGCTGTCAGGAATGATTTAATTTTGGCAATATTTCTCAGCTGGAAGTAACATGATTGAACAACTGTGGTTATTTGTTTATTGAAGGAGAGGTCGGAATCAAAGATCACCCCCAGGTTTCGGGCTGCAGGTGTGATATTTGTCGACAGGGAACCAAGTTGAGGGTGGAAGGAGAGAGTTGAACTAGAGGGGCCAAATACAATTATTTCTCAGTCCTTAATGTCGGAGAGACAGGCTAGTAGACGTGATAAATGATCTGAACCGGGTTTGAGTGGGATGTAGAGCTGAGTATCATCGGCGTAGCAGTGGAAATTAATGTTACATGCTGGTGACATGCTGTGTCAATTAATTTGTGCTGGAATGGAAATTTGTTGAACAATTATTTTGTATTTATTTTTCAGGACCACGTTGTGTGTAGGCTACGTCCTTGTTATACTTGTAGTATAAGTAGTATACCGTAAGTATATATATATCTTTTTTTTTTACCAAAATCAAATAAAATAAAATTAAATACCCGGCCGCCACTGGAAAGGTATTATTTAAAATAAATATACCTTACAGTTTTTGTGCATGCAGAATATAATGTCTTGATTACTCCATTGTTCCCAGCATACTGACTGGCATCCTGGTGCCCCAACCACACTGTCTGCTGTCTGCATGCACTTTGTTTTAGAGTGTGCACTCTGATTTGGGCTAATAAAAAAATCTATAAAGCTCCTCTTTGCTGCTGTGCATGATTGCACGTCTGGAGTTGTTATGCCACTGTCGGATATCTCTGGACATTATCGGTTCAAAGATGCTCCACTACATCAGCCACCCATCAGTATTCACAGATATTGGCTCTAAATGGGATTGCTCAGCAGACCAAACAAAGGAAAACCTGCTGGGTAAAAAATGCCTTTCATCTGGATGCTCACGACAAAGCAAAGCATGCACTGGGCTTTGTTCTTGCACATTATAACTGGAAGCAAACACAGGCTCCAACCCCCACACTGCCCTTATAGAATGTGAGTACTATGCATCGTCTGCACTTGGGGAGAAGAACAAAAAAATCTCAGTTAGAGGTTTATGAAGACCAATTCTACCGGATCTGACAACCCTTCAATCATGGACCATTTCAATAACAGTGTGTAAAGTTTCCACCACTGCTTTCCTGTTGGGGTTTTTAGACATCAGTGTGTTTTGTTGAGTTTCTGATTCTGAATTCTCCCCATCTTCAATCGGTCCAGTGACTTGTCTTATTTCATGCCTTGCTGCCCTGGCATTTGGCCATTGTGCCCTCGAAACATGTACAACACGAAAAGGTCAAGTCGTCTTACCTCTAACATGAGGAATTTCCAGGCCTGGAGGGGAGAATGGAAAATTGTTTGTGTTGTATAATTTTTTTTATTGTTCTAATCTAGTTTACTGTATATCCTATACCCATATTTGCTCTTTTTTAACGTGATTCTTGTCTTGTCTTAAAATACTGAACACCCCAATAAAAAGAGTTGTCCAAATAAAATGTGTGATGGTAGAGACAAGCCATGTTTCCCAAGTGTACTGTAGCACATTGAGGAACAGTGTTTTGGCCAAAACATCTGTGCGGCAATATTAGGCAACTATTGACTTCACCCAGTGACTTTAAATTGTTATTGTTATTAAGTGGAAATGTGTGTGTTTCAGTCTTTTAATAGATTTGTTTATGCGTTATATCGGAGAGTATATAATTTAGGGCAGAGTTTGATTGATTGATTGATTGATTGAATACTTTACAGGAAAGTACAGTTTAATACAAGGTCTGCTTAAAGGGGATGGATTTAAAACCCAGGGTAAGAAGCACTATGGATGGCTATGGCTTGTTTCCATTGGGGTCCTTCATATTCAATCCATCAGAACATTTAATGACATACAAATACAGTAAGTACTATGCAAAAACATCATATAAATTATAAACGGTGCGAGAGGACACGTGCGAGTCATAACAGGTGTTGGATTCAAACTGGGATCCTGGTGACTCACTAAGGAGCACCCCATGGGGTCTGAACCTCTGGGCACTCCGAGCGTGTTTCCTTCTAATGAGCCTATTATACATCATATGAGTCACATTCCTTGTATGACAAATACATTCCTCTCCGACACTGACTGGTGCGACATTATGATGTTAGATTAAAATCTGATTTTTAAAACATGACCTTGTCTAATAATTTAGTTGAAATGTTTAGAGTTGCTGGAGTATGACGAAGAAGAATAAGAAGACAGCTGTCAGAGATCTAACAGCCCCTGAGAGAGTTAGAGAGCACAAAGTAATGAGGAGAACTGCCACTTCTGCAGCGCTGCTGACGGGCACAAACCTTAAATCTGCATATTTCAACCTACTTTCACAAAACTTTCACAACAGCTTTTTGGGTTAAATGAATGCAAATGCGCTGGTATCACTCAAAAGAAAAACATATTTAAACTATATCTCTGAATATGTAATCTAAGTTAAAATTGAACTGCGACTGTGGATTAGTAGTGAGTGAAAAGCATTATTAACAAGGAGCTTCATGTGACTAAATCCCAACTACATGAGATTCATACAGCAACGATATCCTATCCTGGTGCGTGCGTGCGTGCGTGCGTGCGTGCGTGCGTGTGTGCGTGCGTGCGTGCGTGGCACGTGAACGACAGTGTGTGTGGGCACGCATGTATTGTACATCATGCACCTACAGTATTCACAGTGTGAATGTGACGCAGATGTCAGCATCTCCTCTTTTTGCTTTTAAGTGTGTGCATCCTCCCCCGGCCTCTGTCACCTCAGCCGTCCACCCCCTCTAGCTGTCATCGCTTTTTATTTTCCCGAGCTTCATTCAGACTCAGTGGCATGACACATTTTACTGGCTTTAGATCTGACGTTATAGATCCTGTATGTGGGCGGAGGAAAACTCCACTTGTCAAGGGCAGTACCAGCAGGTAAAGAAATATAGGACATGAGTGGAGATGTGAAGCAATGAATTACAAAAATATACTGACATGATGATGAAGATATACGACAAAAAGGGGATTTAGCAGGTATAAACACATTGGCACTAGGAAAGGAGTAAACAATTCTCAAAATGAAAAAGAAAAACATAGTCCAAGTGCCAACTATAGAATTTATTTTATAATAAACACCGTATTAAAAGAAGAAACATCTAAAATAGTCCATCTACAAGCGCACAACGTGATGCATTGTGAACCTATATTTGCTATTTTTGAAATGTTTTGAAAACTTTCACCAAGAATGACATGCTGAAAATATGTGGACAAGGTTGAAAGTCATGTAAAATTCATCTGATGTTGTCTAAAAAGTCAAATAATGAACGTTGTTTCGGCCAGACTGTGTGCATATTCACGGTACATCCATCCATCCATCCATCTTCAACCGCTTATCCGTAGTCGGGTCGCGGGGGGAACAGCTCCACCAGAGAGCTCGAGACATCCCTTTCCAGAGCAACACTAGTGACTTCCTCCTGGGGGATCCCGAGGCGTTCCAAGGCCAGTTAGTATATTTGATCCCTCCATCTGTGCCTTGGTCTGCCTTGGGGTCTCCTCCCAGTGGGACGTGCCTTGATTATTTCAGTCATTACCCACACTTCATGACCATAGGTGAGAGTAGGAACGGAGATTGCTCGGTAGAGAGAGAGCTCTCTGTATCCTGGCTTAGCTCTCTCTTTTGTGCGGTACAGCGACATACTATTCAATAGTACACCGACACCGACATACAATAATTGTATGTCAGTGTTTTAAACTACATAAAACACTGTGGAGCTGAGCTGTTGTGTGAAGTGCGGACCACCGCTTATTCTTTATTAGCACATGTGAAGTTCTCAAATGGCACACAGCTGTATGAGGTTTCCACCCAACAGAGACCTTGTTTACTGTATGTACAGTCTTGTCGTTACCATGGTTCGATAGCAGCTAAAGAGCTCTTGCAATTTGCACAAAAGCAGAGGGGGTTCATTAGAGGCAAATGCATCCATGGGAGGGCGTGGTGCCCTCTTCACAGTGTGAGTCTTTTGTGCATGCATGTGTGCTTGCGTGTGTGCATGCATGTGTGCACATGTACTTGTATACTATACTTGAGACGGCCAGATGTCCCCACAGGTATAGTAAGTACACTTTATAGCACAGTATATTATTTTGACTGATATGCTATATGTTCTTGGTTTGGATCCTACATTACTGAGGCAGTACACTGCCTCTCCACGCGCGCACGCGCGCGTGTGTGTGTGTGTGTGTGTGTGTGTGTGTAGTATAGTGTGTCTCTGTGTTTATGTGCTGACAGATGAGGTGCCGTGCAGGTGATAGTGCTACGTCTGCACTCTTTGGTATCTCCAGATACCACACATTCGCTCTACAATCAAAGTGAGAGTTATATATATATGTGTGTGTGTGGAGCTAGCTGCCGGTGCTAGTGGTAATTGACTAGAAATGCTAATGTAATATTTTTAGCTGTGACACAGCATACATAGTGGAGCTATTATGCCGATCGCGGCTGTTGTGTGCTGAAACACTGACCAGAGAGAGGGGTTGAACTTTGTGAGGTGGATGGATGGGCGGTACATGCTGCGCCAATAAAAACAAGTATGCACTATTTATTGAAGTCCCGAATGTTAATTTAATCACTTAAGCTTCGCTGATCACTGTCCCGCAGGGGTCTTCACTCTTAATCTGCCCCCCCCCCTTTTCAAATCTTCACCAAAAACTGTCATCTGACGGGGATGTGCTGTGAACGTGTAGATCTGCTATTTTTAATACAATTTAATCAATTTAATTTACTCTTAATCCAGAGCGATTTACATAAGCATGAACAAAAGAGAAACATGTTAATACATCGTATGCAAAGTAGTTAAATGTGAAACATACATGAGCTAAGGACGTAGAAATTACCTATACTAATACTAATTAAAGATATGCATATATACTATATAGTGCTATGTTTACATTAAATGCTATAGGTCTACATAAACTGCTATCTGTGTCTACATGAGAATGCTTTCGAGTCTTTGCTTATGCCTCTAGGAGGTCGAGGCTAGGGCAAGTGCTACTTTTCCAGAATGTTAACCCTGTACATGCTAGGGTTCAAGGTTGGGCTTTATTGTTATGTACATCTTGTGTACAGGTGCATAAGAGCAACACTTATTTTTGTTTGGCTTCCGTACAGACGATGCAGCGGCATACATACAGTAGATAGCACAACAAAAACACTGTAAGCACAGCAAACAAAGGCATAGAATAAAGAGTGCAGGAAAGAGCAGTGCTAGGGTTCACGTGGTTAACTCTGACTGAGAGCATGTTTCTGAAATCAATATATTATTGTCCACAACACACTCTTATCAAAGCTCACACGCTACACTACATGACACATGGAGTTCATCATAATTAATGTTACCATGTTGTCTGTGTGTGTATGTTTGAATATTAACCATGGAGTGTGTGTGAGTGCGTGCGTGAGTGCGTGCGTGCATGCGTGCGCGTATGTGTGCGGGGCGGTAGGGGTAGAGTGACTGGATGGTAACCACAAGGTTGCCGGTTCGAACCTGGGCTCCCCCAGAGTTAGTGTCGATGTGTCCTTGAGCAAGACACTTAACCCCTAATTGCTCCTGATGTTGCTCCTGGTAGGGGCCTTGCATGGTTTCCGCTGCCATCAGTGTGTGAATGGGTGAATGTAATGCACAATCTATGTAAAGCGCCTTGGATAAAGGCGCTATATAAATGCACCATTTACCATTTGTGTGTGCATCTGTGTCTTTAGGAGATGACCCATTCCTGGCCTCCCCCGTTGACAGCCATCCATACTCCAGGCAAGGCTGAGCAGACAAAGTTCCCCATTCCTAACAAGGTTAGTATAATGCTGGCTGCGCCGCCCGCTGGCCAAGTCGTCCAGGCGCATGCCACATAGGGCGGCTGTGGCTCAGGAGGTAGAGCAGGTTGTCCAATGATCCGTGGGTCGGTGGTTCGAATCCCGGCTCCTCCTGTCTACATGTCGAAGTGTCCATGGGCAAGACACTGACTGAACCCTACATTGCCTTCAGTGGTTAGTGCCACCATTGGTGTGTGAATGTGGGAAGTGAGGACGCTGGCGTCGAATGTGCGCCGCTTCACCTCCCAATGTATGAATGAATGAACCATTGTAAAGCGCTTTAAATAAGCACGTTGTGCATAGAAAAGCGCTATAAAAATGCAATTCATTATTATTACATGTAAAGGTTTTCGAACATACGCATCGTATGTTCGAGTCCCGTTGATGACGACCTTTGCTGCATGTCTTTCCCCTTCTCCCTCTTTCCTGTCTATCCTTCACTTGATACTATCAATAAAGGCAGAAAAGTCAGGGTTAAATTAGCCGAGGAGAATGGTGAAATCTTTTGATAATGTCACTAGGGGAATCATTTGATAATGATCACAATTTAACAATTTAATACAAAAAATTACCACATTACCTGCCCTCCATATTTTAGGCAAAAAATAAAATACGTTTTGGATGTTTTCTTTATTTAGATCTCCTATCTCACAATGCATCGGGATACGACAAGTTGCGAGCTTATGTAGACAGGCTATTGTAACTTTTTAAAACTGCTGAATGGAGAATTATATTGAGCTTAAGTGGTTACGAAAATGCCCTCGTAAATCGAACGCTATTGCTCAACACATATTATGTGTTGTATCGTATATTTAATATATTTGAAATCGATGTATTGATATGCAGCAATAGACCTTTTTCAAAAACATGGTCAACGTACTTCCATTTTGTCTTTGTAAGGCAAAGATTCTTTTATCATAAATGTTAAAAAAAATGTTAAAAGGGCCAACTTTGTGTCGCCTGATTCTTTCTTTCTGTATATGTTGCATTGCAATACAATGTGATTTGTTGGAGGATCGCACAATGCTAACTAACAACCCTGGGGAACCACCATTAGTCTTGGCTCGATCAAATCACATTTTATAGCTGTGCAGTCATCTGACAACAGAAACAGAAATGTATGTCAATGACTACACCGGCTCTGTGTATCCAATACTGTCTGCGATCACAGACACAATCATATGCACCAGAAGGCAGAAAGTTGCCTTTCTAACATTAACTTGTTGGAAATGCTGAGAGAAATTCTATACTGTCTGTGACGTCAGTAGTTGAGGGAAAATATCTATTGTCAGTGTATATAAGGTACAGGGTAATAACATCCTGGACAGGACATCGCATCCCAACCTATAGAGTATTTGTGAACCTAAATTCTAACATCCCTAAAAGCAGTGACACTATGACCTGTGTTGTAGGATCCTAAGGATGTAAAATGTTAAATATATATAACACATGTCACTGACATGTGTCATGTGTTATATATATATATATATATATTTAACACATGATGTCATATATATTTAACACATGTCAGTGACATGTGTTATATATAAAACAATCCATATTATGCAACAGTCTAAATATTCTGTATCTGTCTCTTTTTTCTTTTTTTTTTTATTTTCTTCTCTCTCTCTCTCTCTCTCTCTCTCTCTCTCTCTCTCTCTCTCTCTCTCTCTCTCTCTCTCTCTCTCTCTCTCTCTCTCTCTC
>OOFJ01045988.1:2449-18023 GCA_900323375.1 Benthosema glaciale
ACCGATCTAAAGCTATCATCACAGACAGACAAGACAGACTACTAAACAGAAAGATAACTAATAATTCTAATCTAAATGAAAAATCCTATAAAGCTAAATCCTAAACTACTACCTAAAGGTAGGCTACTACTCACACGGTCACGCCAGAAAAACTCAAACTAAAATCTCCCCACACTGAGTCTAGAACGGTGCGCAATGGCGCGTCATGGTGGTTTTAGACCAGCACAACATCACATGACTCTTGCGCGCGGGGTTTTCTGGGTAATGTAGTCTCATACACACCTCAAATACAATATGAGAAGATGGTCGGGGAATAAATCTATGCTTCTCAATAAAAAAGAAAGTTCACGACTTTTGGCGTTTTAATCAGAGATGGGTAAAAGGCCACTTAACGCCAAAACGCGTTTTCAACTTGTGATGGAGTTAACTAAAAACTAGAAACTAAATTGAATATAAATTGAATAGACTGTTATAGTAAGTATCCAGTATACATTTCTGGAAGTATATTTCAACTGGTGATAAGCTGTAAAATCTCAGACATTCTATTCACATACTACTGACAATGTGTTATACATTATATTGGTGAATCTGTGCTAAGGGAAACATTTTATAAAAAAATGTCTGCCAGGCCAGGACTAACCTGTGTCAAGTGTCGGCATCAGGGTCAGGACACAAGGAAACTGCAGAGAAAGACAATACCACTTTTGGGTACATTTGATACCAATACTTTTTAGTAAGTCATTTTTTAATTCCAGACTTTTACTTGTATCTCTACATTTCACAATTGAGACTTTTAGACTTTTAAGTAACCACTTTCTCTCATGTAACCTTAGGGGTAGGAGTACCCTCAACACTGATTTACTGTATCATGTAACCTTAGGGGTAGGAGTACCCTCAACACTGATTTACTGTAACCTTAGGGGTAGGAGTACCCTCAACACTGATTTACTGTATGAAGAGAGCTCTGAAACTAATCACAGGTTAGGAGTACAATGTATACCAGTAAGCTACATTTTGCCTCCAGAATAATATAAGTACGTTTTAAAATGAATGCATTATACATGAAGTTTGCTATTGTATTCGTAATTTTACATTTTTTCTATTTTCTTTTTTTCTTTCCTTTTTTCTTTTTTTCTTTTCAAAATAGCAGGAACAGCAGTTCAGTCCTCCCACATACCACAAAGAACCTATAGGGGGATAACATAACCTTTCTGTATAGGATATTTTTGTATAGCATCTTCTACATCATGTTTTTGTAAGCCACTGAAGGGTTTAAAAATATGCAAAACAGTTACATAACATTTGTAAATTATTAACTTCTTTATGTGGCTTAGACACAGGGTTGGAGATATAAATTCCTTATGTAAGGTCTTATATTATTAAAGAGGACAAGTTTCAGTGGTGTGTGCTGAGGTCCACGTGTAGGCTCATAATTGCTTAAGAGATCTGATCTATTTATAGCCGTAGCAACCCACAACATTGACATCATTTGAAACTTAAAACAGAATAACGAAGAAACCATTTTTGTTACTCTGGAATCCTGTTAGATCTAAATAAAAGGGTTGCACTGAGACAGGCAAAAACTTGGCACATTAAATCACGCATGAAATGCTGACTTAACTGCAACATAAAGAATGCTGCAGCTGGTGTTGATGAATTTCTCTATTATACCGTACGTCCGAAACATTAAGATTCAAGCCTTTCAGACATGCAGAAACATTTGATGGTGCAGATACCCTAGAAAAGTAGAGTGTATTCTGTACACTACAGACAAAAGTACACAAATACAGAGTATTAAACATTTCTACGTCATTCAGTGCCAAAGTTCATTGCCGTGACTGAATAACAATGTCTCAGGCATGATCGAATGTATTGCTTCATTTCATTCAAATTGATGCAGAGTGCAGTGAATGATTAGCACTGTGTCAACCCATTCTTCGTACAGTGGTGTCTCTCATTAAAAAAATAACCGTTCTAAAAGCTCACAACGCGACACATCACGACTGCGGTTCAGGCAGGCAGTCAGACAGACAGAGAGTCGGACAGATGGGCGGGCAGACTGGCATGCCGATTGGTAGACAGACAGGTCAATGGATGTATGTTCGTTGGCAAACGAACGTACGTCTTAAAATAACTATTTAACGATAAGGTTGAACAAATGAGCAATAAAAGCTATATGCAAGCCAGGTCTTCCACGATACTGTGGCACCTCCCCTTGGCTCCACATCACAGCCATCAAAAACAGCTCGTCACTTTCGCAAACTTGTGGTGGCACCATGGCCCCACTCTTTGTCAAAAATCGTATTGGTGTAAGGCTCCCTCACCGGTATTCATGCTTCCAACAGTAGAATGACCATACAGTAGCAATGAAGCGCTCTAACTTATGTACTTCTATCATCAAAAATAATTAATTTAAAATGTATTTACTTGACAGCAGTGACAACACCTCCAATATTGGCATATTTCAGTAGGCATGGATTTTCTAGAGACACTTTATGATCACCAGCAATAGGGATCAGTGATTGGTCACTGGGCACACTGACATGCACACATCAACTGAAACACTATCTGGCAAGATAACAGTTATACTCTGTCGTACCACTGTTGTGCACTGAAAATAGCAGATCTACAAGGTCAAAATGTGTTATGATATGGTGCATATTGTGAGCATGTAGATCTGTAGATCTATTTTGGACGTGCAACAAAAGCATTGAGGACATCAGGAACGCTCAGAGCGGCCAGTGTGTGTGTGTGTGTGTGTGTGTGTGTGTGTGTGTGTGTGCGTGCATTACACATGACGTGCTGCCTCTTCACAAATCAAGCCTGAAATATTCCCCAGTGTTGACCTACTCGGTTCCTTTACCTGCGTCACTGAAGCCTAAGACAAGATGCTGATTGATTGCTTTCAGCAGGGGAGCAGAGATGAAAATATCTACAGTGAGTTAAGAAAAAGGAAAAAGAAGCAAACAAGGCCCAATGCCTTTAAAGAATGGCTTTCCTTGGAATGTGAACTTGGGCTGAGTCAAATCACCGCCAGAAGTTTAGAACCAATTCAAAGCAGTATACTAATTTGGGTATCAGATACGAAAATGTATTAATAAATTGATACAAATAAATTCAACACTTATTAGAAGTTAAAAACTATAATATTCAGATTTTGTAGAAAAGACAAGTTACTTGGATATTACGGTATGTGCATGTGTCCTTCGTAATTATTTTTGGTCCATTCATGCACATTCCAAGGGATGTGAAAGAGCTCCCTATAGAGCGTTCAAACTTCAGCCAACCTCACCACCATCCTGTGTTCTATGGCCACAACGTTGTTGGTTTAAAGAGTGCAGCAGAAAACTCAGTACGCAACAATGTTTAGGGTGAGGGTGGTAGAGGCGTGTCTCCCGACCCTGACCATTTGGGGGTCTGGCAGTTAGAAATTCCAGTACCCAGTTGCATAGTAGGGCAACTACTAACAGTAGGGCTCAGTTCCAGGTTTGCCAGCTTGCTAGCCTGGTGAGGCATATGGTTTTAATGGCAGAGCTATATTCAATAAATAACAGCCTAACATAACTGATGGATATATTTTAATTTATGAAATATTTCACTCCATGTTCTATATCTGTGTTCATGCATTCTACGGTGCTATTCACTCACTCTAAACTCTGAACACGGCTACCACATTATCCCAGTCCCACTGGCTCGTTAGAGAGCTCTGAAAACATGTTTTTGAAGATTCGACCTTCTATGTCGAGAATGTAAAACATTCTAGATAAAGTTGTTATCGAACAGATCTAAGATACTACATTGCCCACCGAGCCCCAAACATCCCTGCTTCCTGGTCCTTCAGGAAGTGACATCATCTCTGGAGAGGAAGATCTCGTCATCATCTATTGTTAACCTCTCGCCAGGGTGAGGGTCCCCTCCCTCTCCATGGCAACAGGTCCTCTGATAACAGTATGATATGCTGTATCTAGTACCTCCATTTCATGAAACTTAAGAAAGACTTCAAATGAACGGCTGTATGTAACTCCATCCTTATCTCTCCCGATTATACGACCTGATGTAAACCACACACCCTGTCTGGACAATCTTGCTTGGTCTCACATTATTCATTTGGGTACTTAAGGTATTTCTATAAGGTCTTTTCATAAGGTATAATATTATACTAAACATCTTTCTATTAAGCTAAAAGGTATTCATTATTTGAATCATGGTTAACTTCAAACAGTAAAGTAAAGGTATTAAGGTTTTGAATGCCTATGGTAAAGGGTTATTATTAACTTCTGGCTTATTTCTTGCCATTGTTGACCATTGCCTTACCATGTCTTTGTATATTTCACTTTTATTCATTTTCAATAGTGTTGTGCTTGAGCTGTTTTGTTTTTGTTTTCTTGCTTTTAATTGTCATTATGTTGTTGTTATTTATGTCTGTGTGTTTATTGTCTTAATTTTGTTGTTGAAAAACTAAAAAACATACTTTGTAAAAATAAATACCTTCTGGCTTATGTCCAATCATTTGTTTTGTTGTCATGGTGGGAGACTGGGAGAGGGTGGCATGTATAACCTGGGAGATGTTGTCATTGATAGTGTCATTAGCGAGTTTAAGATCGCCCTCCCTGCGACTTCAACACGACAAGGAAGTAGGGCTGCTCCGACGCAGTCGCCACAGAAGCCCAAATAGTTAAGAAAACAGCCGACGCCGACGGGACCCACCCCTTCCACTGGCGTCACTGGTTCCCATGGTGACACGTCTATGCAGCACCTGTCGTCGACGTTGTTAACAAGACGCCAAAAGCTGTGTTCTGCCATCGGAGAACAGGCTCTGACGGTCGCGAGGCTTATTCACCCTCCTCATGTTCTGTTCAGAGAAGACTAGTGTGTTCTTACAATTACGATATACAATTTGTATTTGCTTTATTGAGGACCCCAGGAAGACTAGAGGCTCATTCATGTGTCTCTGGTGGGGATCCTTTAATAAACATAAACATAGGCCACACTGTAAAGCCTGCAAAGAAGTGCAGTGGACACACACGCACACACGGTACTACACGCACGCATGCGTATACCCACGCACACACGCGTAAAACACACGCACGCACGCACAAGCTGCATGCATGCTCCTTTCCACAATATGAAGATTAAAGCCCCATCTTTAACATTAACACTATAAAGTGTTACTGGGCTATTTACTTCACATAAACACACATAACGCACACATAAAACGTATATGTCTAAATGTTAAATGCAAGTCATGCGACATATATAGCCACAATATGACATGATCCCACCACTCCTCTGTTAGAACCTACAGTGATAGTGGTATAAACACTAAACAGTGTACAATGTATAAACTAGAAACAGCACCAAAGCACTTGGCTAGTAGAAAGTGTATGGACATTTAAAAAATGGATAGGGTTGACCTGGAAGACCTGGAAGACTGCCAAAGATATCCCATTGAGGACCACCTTGGTGATGGTCAACAATTGATGGATAGAAATGTTCTATTCCATACAGGCTTCACGGACCCCATTGTTACTCAAATGATGCCCTTCAGGAAGCACACGTGCTACTGAATGCTGAATCTGAGCCTCAGTTGTGGTTGCACAATTAACCAAAAATATCTCAAAACCGACATTTAGAACCTTTAAAAAACTTAAAATGTACAGTATCTTAATCAAATAATGAAGAAGCAGCAACATATTTGTTCTCCAGAGAGCTCTTGTTCGTGGCCTATGCCCAAATTTGGGCTATAGGCGTAAGTAAGTAAGTAACATATTTGTTCCTCGTGAACAAATCAACATATATTTTTGAGCGGCGCTAGCCTCTCCTATGCACAGCTTTGTGTGTCTGTATGAGCACGGATGTGCTCACCTGATTGGCTGTGAGTGTGATGTATGATGCATGATGATAAGAGTGCCACTCACATCACACACGTGTGATTTTTTAAATAATAGATTATGTCAAAGTCAGAATAACCACATTGTAACCAGCCCTGTATTATACTTAGTTGTACAATGGTGGCATGTTAAACTAGCGTAAGCTTGTAGAGATTCTATTTAAACTACAATTGGCATTGATTTGAAGTTGTATCGCCCTAGCCTCAGTGCACTGCAGACCTCTGCAACCCCACAAATGTTGTTACTTTTAACAATACAACATTTTGCATGTTCTGCTAACTGCCTCTCCACACTAGCCTGGCATGGCCAGACTAATATCACTGCGTAGATATTAGTCTGGAACTTCTTTGTTGAGGTTTTATTTCCAAGAGGTGGTTACAAACAGATTCCAATATCACAGCAAGTCTCACTTTGAATAGTGGGCTCTGATTGGTCCCTCACAAATTTCGGCTCAGGGAAATACAATTCAAATTGAGGAGTGCCAGACCCAATCTACCCAGGGATTTCTTTCCTGTGGCAGATTGGGCTTTGATTGATTGATTGAATACTTTATTTCAGATTGGGCTGGTTTCCAGGCTATCTCTACATAGGAGCAGGGCTGGACTGGGTAAAGAATCCGGCCCTGACATTTTACCCTAGACCAGCCCACCACAATCAGCACGCAGATAGCAGATGCTTTACTACCCCGCTCCGTTGAGGCACACACAAACAAACAAGCCCTTCCACGTTTACTGAAAGACATCCCTTCATGTACTGACCTTACCATAGTACCATAATGGTCCTAAAATGGTGATGGGGCACCAGCCCATTAATTGGTTGGTGTCGGTTCACTCTGGTGTGTCAAGCGGCCAGGAGCAGCGGTACGAAAGCTCCCTTTTCCTTCACCAACAAACAACCAGCACAAGAGTGCTGATGCTACTGCTGTTGCACTACCCGCCCTGTGCTCAAGGGGTGTGCCACCTCTGTTCAACAAGAATAGGATATATAAGTGGCAATATCTCAAACATGACAGTTAATTTTCACCAACATCAGTGTGTCAATCTGTGGCACTAGGCAAAACCACAGATACACATATGAAATCAGCAGCCTTCAGGCAACCTTATGCAAATTATTCAGGAAGGGCAAAGGAGATCACCACATCAATAGGGATGTTTACGGCCACAGATATGAGACCCTATTCCAATGTAGACAAATGCAGGGTTTGAATGCACGTAACAAGCTTTGGCCATGCTGCATTATTCCCTTTCAGACCAAACTAAATGTTTCCTCTATAAACAAATAGCAGAACAGTAGAGGTTCTTGACAAGGACTTCAAATTACAATGATTGAAAAGCTACCCTGGAACCCAGACTAATCTGCCAGTGCGCAATAAAACAACAACAACAAAGCAGGTTCCACACAGAGATTCCAGTCTAATATCTAGCCCAGCACCCCCCATATTACAAACTCAACAGCGGAGCTCAAACACAGAAAGAGGAATGCAGTATCTAAACTGACTGTCCATTACACATTATGTTCAGTAAAGTTTTCTTTAAAAATCCTCAGTCTTATTTAACTCGAAGGGGGAGAGAGAGAGGGACAATATGCATCTCCCTAGCCTATTTTACATGGTACATTGCAACCTGTACTGATCCTCTAGTGTAGTCATTTCTGATCGTGTCCTGTCTCGTCACTCCTGAGAGGACGTCCTCGATTCTGCCACCCAGAGCTTCGACTCAGTTTCCAAGCTGTACACTACAGCATGGCTGGTCACACTACTATTTTATACATCTTCCCTCTCACGCTTGCTGGTACCCTTCTGTCACAAATACACTTTCCTCCATCTGTTCCATCCTGCCTGCACTCTCCTCTTCACCCCTCTTCCACATTCCATTTGGAAGTGAGTGGCCGACTTTGGATAGTTGACCCCAGGTATTTAAACTCCTTCACCTTAATTATTTTGTCCACACACATAGTATAATCACAAGGTAATGAGGCAATTGAATGAAAAACGTAATAATTAACTTGTTGGAACCTAGCCCTAACCCTCTTGGATGCATGCAAGGTGAAACACCCAGTTGCCTCCTCAGGCTTCTCTAGTCCTCTAGAAGGACCATGTTGGCTTCATAGAGTCGTGACGCCTGATGGATAGTAGGAAGCTTTAAAATGCTACTCAGGGCTTCTTCCTGGAGGTGAACCTCTGTTGTATGTTTGTCCTTTAGACAGAGAAGGAAGCCATTCCAAGCAAGATAAGCATGTGCTGCTGCTGCTGCTGCTGCTCTGTTGTTATTTCTGCCCTCTACCACAATACTGTACGATACGATACGATACGATGCAGAGGTCTCTCAACCCTGCATCGTAGAATCATTTCGCCGGAATGGAAAGTAGATGGAAGTAAATGGTGTGGAACCCCCTCATCCTGATGACAGTGTTCTTTGTGCTTGTCATACAGTAGTTACACACTATTTCTGTTACCTAATAATTCTGTTACATAATGCCCGGTCAAACATGCAGATGGTTGTTCTTTCTTTCTTTAATTATAAAACAACAAAATGGGTTGCAGATTCAAACACATTGCTTTTAATTACGTTTATACAATTTTTTGTGCCATAGGTCTAAGATTAAATATGATATTGGCAGTTTTGACATAACAAAATGTCCAATACTGTACATATGTAATGCAACTCCTATGGATAGTCTATCAGCATAAATGGAATTACTTGTTTGGCCCCTCAAGCAATTTAGTAGGCCTACAGTATACGTATGGTTTTGCCCACTCAAATGGTACCAAATACTGATATCTGGTCAGGCCCATGGACTATATTGGCAAAGAAGGGTTGGACGATTCACATACCTCCCGATTCGATATGATCTCGATACCTAGGGTGCCGATCCGATTTATATCATGCGATTCAACATATTATGATTTCTTTTGGCGTTTTCTTCCCCTCCAAGTTCCCCTCCTATTGGTAGAGTGGCACAAACATGACGCAGGGATTCACAAATCAGTAAATCCGATGGGTTGGGTTGGACAATCAGAGCAATTCAGTGCGTCCTCCGTAAACGCAGGGACAGTTTTTTATTTTCTTGGAAATGGTTGAATTTCCACTCTGACTGCATACTCCTGGGTCATCTGGGACATACACGCCACGTTTGATGTCATTAGGTCTGACTCGCCCCAGTTTTGCCCGGACAGACACACACACACATTTCTGGACACCCTCTGATCTGATCACCCCACTAGGCACTGCACGCCCCTGGGTCTTTGGAGAAACACGAGCCAACGTTTGAAGTATCCAAGCAAATATTCAACATAAATGTTTTCAGTAGTGTAGGTCACAAATTACCTGTTTATTGTTAAAGCCACTTTGGTTATATTATCCTTGACTTTGTCACAGCAAAGATTGTCTTTTGGAATTGTGAATAATATTAATTTAAAAATAACACTGCAGGCATTCTCTCCATTCTTATACACCGCATATCATTTCTCTCCTTCAGAGAACATGCAGGGTCTATTTTCATATCAAACACTCACGTTAACTTTACGTGTGCTTGATTTCTATTGTGCTGCAATCTATACGATGAACACAACACCATGCACCACCCCTCAGCAATCTACATCAGGGTTGTACTTTCTGCAACACACAGGAGCAAAGTGGGGGAACTCTCCAATCTTGTTTATGTGGATGCACTGCGGGGGATGCCCGGGTCTTTTATTCAGGCTTCCAATAATATTGGCTAATTGCTTGATTCCTCCAGCTCCTCTGAACTCTCTCACAAGTGGGCGTGAAAGGGTTTATAACCGACACAGTGCTGTGTTTTGATTTTCCCTTTTTTTCTCATCCCCTTCTCACAGGCGCATCTCTAGCCAATTCCCTTGAGAGAGGTTTCCCCAGCATCTACGTAAAAAGGATTCCCACCCACGCCATGGTCTTAGGAACATCTCATTTTCATCCTCCCTCGCTCGCTCACTCACGCACATACACCAGTACACACTCCCTCACTGCCTTATTAGACACTGTCCTGGTGTCTCCCTGTTTTGTTTTTTTCCCACTGTAATGCTTTTCTCTCTCTCTCTCTGTCTCTCTCTCTCTCTCCCTCTGCTCGCTCTCTTTGCTTAACTTCTCTGGGCTTTTCTCTACTTCCCACCCCCACATATCTGATGGATCCTCTGTGGGAGGCAGCATCTCCCTCACACTGCAGCCGTGGGCCCTTGCTCTGACAAATGACATGCCGGGGCCCACCAGCTATGAGCGTGCGTGCGTGCGTGCGTGCAAACCCAGCATTTGTGCACCTGTGTGCACAAATGCTGGGTTTAAACTATAAATTGCCTTACTGTAGAAAGATACTGTTCAACCCTGAGAGCTGTATTAATAGCACCCACTGCAGTGGACAAATTTGTAAAATGTGAAATTTGCACAGATTATGTGCAAATAAAATACCATTGTGACTTCCATTGTTAGAGTAAAATTTGAGCTCTTTTCAAGTTTAGAAAAAGTAACCTTTAAAAGCTTAATGAGATCAGAAACAGCTATTTTAATGAAACAAAATAAGCTGTCACCATTTTTGGAAATTCTGAAGTAAAAAAGTTAAATCTGGTGTTACGGGTCAAATATGACTCGAGACAATATTGGCTGTTGCATGCATCAATTAAAACTTAATTAGGTTGCTCTGTGGATCAAATTTGATTAAAAAAAATGCCCTACAACACACGCATGCACACATCAACATTCTGTCTGCCGGCTTACTTCCTCCAAAAACTGACATTAATCATGAACGCAAAATCCAATACCCACACTGAACTTGTATGTTAACTCACTGACTACCATTGATGAGCACGCAAAACATGTCCGGGAGCTTTGAGCAAGGCTGTTGCCTGGCAACACCGCTGTCAATTTTTTTTTTGTGATTCGGTTTTATACCATTAACACTTTAATCCTCAGGGACGGAGATCTCCGTCCTGATAAGAGTTATTAACCCAATTGATGCCAGATATTATTAAAAAAATTGATTAAGCTTGTACCGAGGGTTCTACGGGACATACCTTTATTCCATCTTAATCCAGCCGAACCGAAAAAATAAATAAAAAAAATTGCGGTCGTTTTCACTTCACAAAAGCCCAAAGAGTCCCGGGGTCCCATTATATTCCATGCCGTATCGCGTATCGGTCCGCGAAGCCACCGAGTATTGACGTCACTCATCACGTTTCTACGGGAAGCAGTTTAGGACAAAAAAGATTAAGTGGGGAAATAGCGGCGGATTTCACTCGATCGTTTTGATATCAATAAAATAACGTTAAGACGTCCACAGACGTCCTTGATCCCGATCGTTTTTTTCCTTAAGACGTCCAGACACGTTTTACATTCGGAATGGGTTAAGGATCGCCCAGGGCGGAGATTTAATGAAAAGATGGAGATTAAACCTCATTAAATATCATCTGGGTGTCTGGGAGCGATGCGATTTACGGCAGGTCCGTCATCCAAAGTGGTCCGGCCCCAGTCTAGCCAATGGGCTGAAAAATCTTTGATTAGAATTTTATAGCTTTTGATCTATCAGGAGTTCACGTTCAAAGTGCTCGTTTTTGACAGCCCATGGCGGCCCCATCGTTAGTCGTGGTAGGAAGAACCGGATCGTTTGTTCTTTGTTTTGGCTACTCTTAGCCCCGCATCTGCTATGAAGCCTGGTGACGTCATGTGCGTCTGAACATCAGTCCGACGGGAAACGATCCCGGGCCCACTGATTTAAAGGCCCAGTGAAATGAAAAATACCAACTAAACACCCAATTTACAACTGAAGAGGTTCATGACACCATTAAGGCTATGTCTGTTGGGAAAAGTCCTGGCCTTGATGGATTCCGAGTTGAATTCTATTTACACTTTTGGTCTGAACTACAACCTCTTTTCATGCCTATGGTAAAAGACTTTAGACTGTAATAGTATCCTTGGTTCTATGAAAGAGGCAGCCATTACCCTTATTAAAAAAAAGGACAAAGACATGCACGAATGTTCATCTTATAGGCCAATCTCACTTCTGAATACAGACTATAAAATAGTCTGCTAAGCGGTTGGACTCTGTTCTCCCATCTTTGATAAAAAATGACCAGACAGGCTTTGTTAAAGGCCGTCATGGTGCAGACAATATACGCCGACTGGTAAATATAATTGACTATGCTGGTAAAAGTAGAGACGAGTCTGCAATCATATCGTTGGATGGAGAGAAGGCCTTCGATGTCGTAGATTGGAGCTTTCTCCTCTCCACCCTTGCACATTTTGATCTTGGCCTTAAGTTCATTAACTGCATAAAAACATTATATATGTCTCCAACTGCACAGGTTTTTACAAATGGCCTTCTTTCAAAAAAGATTAATCTAGCTAGAGGGACTAGACAAGTTTGTCCCTTATCCGGAGCGCTGTACTCGCTTGTGGCCGAATCCTTTGCCCAAACAATCCGCTTAAATCCAAATATTAAAGGCATACACGCTGGCAATCTGGAACATAAGATCTCCTTATATGCCGACGATACCTTGCTATTTATATCTAACTTAGACCAATCAATTCCTAATTTACTGTCAGTAATCAATTTGTACAGCTCTCTATCCGGTTATAAAATTAATTTAACCAAATCTATTCTCTGCCCAGTTACTCAAATAGATGAAAACTTAACACCTTATCCCCCTTTAAACATTCAAAAGAAGGATTTACCCATCTTGGGGTTTTCATTTCTCCCACTCTGGACAATCTACATACTTCTAATTAAACACCCCTAGTACAAAAAAAGATTTGGACCTATGGACCAACCTTCCTTTAACACTTATAGGTCGAATGCATGTAGTTAAAATGAATTTGCTGCCAAGGCTAAATTACTTATTCCAGTCATTACCCTGTTCTATTCCACCTTTATTTTTTAATAATTTAAACACCGATATTTCTATATTTCTCTGGAACAATAAAAAAGTACGAATTTCCTTGGCCACATTGTGTAAACCTTATAACGAAGGTGGTCTAGCTCTCCCAAACTTTGAACTATACTATTGGTCAGCTCAAATTAAACGAATGACTGAATGGTTTCATGATTCAGTTGACTCCCTTTGGAAGCCGTTGGAATCCTACCTTGTCTACACAATTCCACTTAAATCTCTCCCTTTCATAAATAAAAGTCTGTCAGGGCTTGACAAATCCTTCGTTGTTAACAGTATTATGTCAGTGTGGCCAAAGTGTAAGAAATACTGTAAAATTCCAAAGAGTACATCTGTCCTCTCTCCTGTTTCTCATAATCCGGATCTACCGACAAGTTTAAGTGAGATAGGTTTGCAAAGGTGGACTACCAAAGGTGTTAATAACCTTCGTTGTCTATTTACTAGTATAAACATAAAGTCCTTTTCAGAGGTGAAGGAGGAATTTGGTCTATTCCACAAACTTCTTCCAGTACTTACAGTTAAGATTTTTTTTACAATCCCTGATTAGGAAAAACATTTTCAGGTTTTACACAGACGAAATTGAACAAAACATCACCAGCACTCAATCTATGTCAAAATTCACTTCAAAGATTTACAAAAATCTCAACGGTAGAGTGACATCATCCTTCCAACCTCTGAAAAGGATATGGGAAAAAGACTTAAATATCACCATTGACCAAGGAATATATTTTCTGAAGGAATAGTCGTGGTCCTTTAGCTGCCATGACACTTTCATGGGAGCTAAAATCTCACACCGGAAGTTACATGATAAGCGCATTGAATGGAGCAATCTGGACATAATAAACATGATTTATGAACCATTGAGACCTGTGTCATATAATTGGTCCAGGAGGATAAAATAAGACATATCACAGTTTTTTTTTCTAATCACTTGCTCTTTGATTTGCAAAGTGTGCACAGTACATGATTTTATTTGAGGATCTAAACAGCAGCAGGTATAGTTTCTGTCTCAGAGGTCTCGCGAGATTTGGCTACCAGACAGGAAACGGCAGAAAGTCTTGCGATAGTTGGCACGTTCAGAAACGTAATTTTCCTCTTTAGATGCCTCTATAAAATGACACAGTGTACACATCAAAAATCAACACAGCAGACAATAATATGTCTTCTGTAATCTCCCAGAAGTGATTAACTTTACAAATGTCTCAGTTATTCAGAAATAATGTTCACGAGCTGGTCACTGGGCTCTCATTGACTCCAATGCATTCCACCGAACTTCCGGGTGTAGTTTAGCTCCCATGGTGCGACGAATCATGCGTCTGGAATTGCATGATAGCGAAAATGACGTCGGCGACCTTACTTTCTTTTTCATGTACTTTGCCATTGACCAGGAAACATGGTCAACAATATGCGCAAAAGTTAACCTATCTTCACTTACTCCTAGAATCCTGGAACATAATTATAAGTTCATTTTTAAAACATATTTAACTCTGGTTTGCCTAAGCAAAATGTCCAGGGAGTACTCTCCCCTATGTAATAGATGTAAGTTAATGTTGGGTACCTATGCGCATATGTTCTGTTTTTGTCCAAAGATTTTACCTTTTTGGCAAACGATTCACGATCAAATTGAAAAAATCCTCAAGGTTAAACTTAGGAAATCTCCTGTTATATCTCTTAGGAGCAGACTCAAACGTAAGTATGAGTTCTGCTCACATGAAACTATTTGATCTATTCCGATTCTTGGCATTTTTTTTTATCTTAACCTTATGGAAGACTGATGAAATACCTTCAGAACATATGTGGACAGCCCAAATAATGTCGATATTAAATGCAGAACAAAGCAGATGTATTCATAGAGGTATGGGCCCCCTTTTTGGAATATTGCGAAGAGAGAATTTGACCCTGATTGTCTTATGTTTGATCGGTTGTCCATGTAGGGGCAGCCCACCCCGTTTGATCGGTTGTCCATGTAGGGGCAGCCCACCCCGTTTGATCGGTTGTCCATGTAGGGGCAGCCCACCCCGTTTGATCGGTTGTCCATGTAGGGGCAGCCCACCCCCTAGACTTTGCACACACACATCACATGAGCCTGTACCAATTGGAACATATTATACTAGATCTGTTTTTTGTTATTTTTTCATGTTTTTGCTTTCATTGTTCTTTTTTTGTGTACCGATGTTAGTATCATATGTATGCTGTCCTGTATGTAAGTCTGTTTTTCTTTGTCCTTGTGTCTATATGAAAAAGAAAAAAAAGAGAAAACCTTCAAAATAATTGATGATAAAACAAAAAAAGAAATGAAAAATACCCTTTTCACACTTTTAGACCACATCTGTGGTCATTATATGGCCATATCTAACAATGGATGGAATATTTCATTTTTGTGTATTTTTATATGAAAATTCGATTTTTAATTACTTCCTGAAAACGAGAACGTGCTGCGTGATGACATGTTGCGGAATCTTCCTCCACACACAGCTGGTTGTGATTAGAAACTGCTCTGTTTATAAATCCGTTCAAGTTGGCTTCCAGATAGTGATTTCCTCGGTTTAAACTTAATCATCACGCTAAAATACAGGTATGTATATAGGTTGTGTGTAGGTAAGAAGTAATCCCCTGGCGTTGCTACACACGACGCCGGAACTTTGTTTACAAACATACTGTACATCGTGCCGTTCTCAGATGCGGAAGTGATAACGTCATAAACCCCATAGCCTAGAGGGATGCGCCCTCTGATTGGTTCAGAAACAACAGAGGCAGCGTTTGAGGCTGAAACTTCAAAATAAAATGC
>OOFJ01046150.1:1940-23088 GCA_900323375.1 Benthosema glaciale
TGTATTGTAGCATCCATAATATTGATGGATGATGCGTGCTGGTACCCGCATAGCACCAGCATGGCCACACTCTGAGGCCAAATTATGGAACCATATTCCAAAGCACTGGTTCCCAAACACTGGGACCCATTTGTGGGTCGCGGACACATGTATTTACGGGTCCCTTTATTTTTTGTTTCCTACAATTTGTTTTTAATTAATATATAATTTAAAATAATGATAATAAAATCCCCCCCCCCCCCAAAAAAAAGAAAGAAAAAGAAAAAAAAAGACAAACAAATCATGAATTAAAGACAAATTCAACAATGTTCATGAATAAATAAATAAAAATGTACAAGCTTGCAACGCGTTGTGAGCTTGCAGTCGAACATCTCATTTCTGATTAAGCCCTAACACCACCAAACAGGCCACCATGCAACTCCTTGGGTCCAAACGGTTGCAAGGAGTTAACACTAAAAACCATCTTGACCCTTTGGTGGGGTTTGGTCCATTGAATTCCATGCGTTGAATCACTAGGGCCAAACAACGCGCGTCAACGTGCAACAGGACATATCACACCGCGGGGACAATGCTAAAACCGTCTCCACCTTTTGGTGTGGTTAGGGCTTTAGAAAACTGAAACATTTGGGAACGACTGGCACCACAGCAATACTAAACGTATGTGATGTGAGCCAGCCCAGCTCCAATAATAAGGCAGATCAGACCTGCTTCCAACATGAAGTCAACAAGCCGATGCTTTCACCACCGTTCACAGAAAACCTGTTTAATCTGTCCAAGGCCGTGTCTACAATATCATTCTTTTTACACGCCTGACTGCAGGGTCTAAATGCAGTTCAGCATTTTGCTTTTTTAAGCACAGTTCCATCAGATGTCATCAAGGCCATAAAGTATGAGCAATCACGCTTCCAGAAAGCAGTTATTAGTACAATTTGTCTGATGAGCTATTAACGCCTATCAATGGAGATGATTGCTCCTGATGCTGCGATGCACATTTCCTCACCACCTGCTGCATATTTGATTAGGATTCACACAAAAAAAGGCAGAATGTCATTCTAAAACTTTAAATCGGAATTTTACTTTCAAAACTTTAACAGGTACAAATGTTTGAATAATGTAATAGAAGCCATGCTCTAATCTTTGACAGTTACCTTTAGCCTTATATGCTTTTTTTTATTATGTGTGTGCGGTAGAACGCGTTTCCAAATGCGTTGCAGATGAGCCTGTACCAGCGTTTGAGATGATTGCAGAATATAATGACGCTATTTTCCAACACATCCCATCTTTTTTTGTAGCAGCGGGATGATGGTGTGTCATGCATGAAAAAAGTTGATTATAAAAGGGAGGGAGGCGTTGCATTCAAAAGAAGTGCACGATGACTAATTTAGAGAGACATGGAATATCTGTTTAATTTGAGATTAAAAGTGAGATTCTCTTATCAGAGATGATCGTGAACAAAAAGAGAATTCGCATAACAGAAGCGCAGGGGCAGAGATCATTGCTGAAAGGAATTTAAAAAACAGTACATTGCAAATTACTCATACTTAAAAGCGTCATCTTTTCTGTGATGCAGGGAAAGATAATATGACATACCGATAGATGTTCAGAAATCAGGGGTCACTTTAATGGCGGTCATATTGAAATCAAGCATTCCTAGACACGACAAATGCAAGGATTTCCACCAAACTCCCACAACTAATGCATTCACCCTTCAGAGATCGACTCGCATAATTGAAGCATGGTCGCCTGTTGTGTGTCCTGAATCACTGATTGAGATACATTATTATTGGTTGCTCTGTCCAGCTGTAGTCAGTAGTAGCTGAGACATTCCACTGTAAAATGGCCATGACGATATAACATAAAATGTATCATACCGATCATGCAGTATTTACAAAGGTAAGACCCTATGGATCTGACCTTGTGACATCACGTGACATCATGGAGACCTTTAATTCCTCCATATATGGTCATACCACATCATGCCTCATACACGTAAGGCCACCATATATTTATTTTGCATTATATTGGCAACAAGTTACACAAAACAAGTGTTACAGTTGTTACGATTGAGTTGGTTGATTGATTTTGCTTACATTTTCAAGCATATCTTACGTTATGAGCACATTAAAAGCCTTTGTCCCATGACAAATGGCAAAATAGCTAATATCTACAAGCTAACAATGTGTCCTGATGCAATGCATTGCAGATCGGCTATATTTCTTCCTTTGAAACATTGAACTTGAAACATTTTGAGAATTTGCCCAAAAATAGGGACGCCATGTAAACAACGCAAGCCGCTCTGTAGGTGGTGAAGATGATGTTGGACTTGATAGTCTGAAAGAAGACTGCTGGGCCATCGATCTGCCACAAGACATGTTTATAGAAGCAATCACATCTCCTGCTGATATATGCGAGGATAATTGAGCTGTCGCGAGGGTTTTCATGTCCCTCCTCTAGCCCACTTTGGACTTTGGGAATGTTATTGTATTTTAGTTTCATGCCATCTACTACAACAACGAGGGACATCCTTGATGTGTATTTATGTCAATATTCCTATAGAGTGCTGTCAGGGAGACAGAGCGATGCTAACTGCTGCTCTGGACTTGATAGACCACTAGCCTGTCCAGGATAATTAATCTCAGGGGATAGGCGTCCCGCTCACCTCTAGGGTCAGCCTGTGTGGCAGATGATGTCAAACATTCACGGGCGCTTCTGACACAAGCCTTTTACCACCTAGGGCTTCACTTTCTACTACTTGTGTACTTCGAGCTTTGTGTTATGTCAGGGGTGTCCAAACTTTTTTCAAAGGGGGCCATATTAGAAAATATTAAAACACCAAAAGGCCAACGACATTACCAAATACAATGTGCAAGGTAAAACATTTAATGAAATAGCCTTTCTACAACAAGGCACAAGGAATCCGGACAAATTATACTCTGGGAAATAACCAGCTGAATGCACGGCCGCAGGCCGCATACGTACAATTCTTCCCTGAGCCCACATGCCGCACTTTGGACACCCCTGTGTTAAGTGGACGAAATTAATGTTCTCAGATGGGTGGCTGGCCTCTGACTCTGACTGGTGGTACGGATATCTAGTGCGGACGCCTTCTGAGCGTCTGCCCAGGAAGGTCCTCAGTGCATGTTCCACCGGGAGTAGACCCCCTGGCAGACAAAGGATCAAATGGCCTTGAAACGCCTTGAGATCCCCAAGGGATGAAATGGCTAATGTTGGCTGTGAGAGGGAAGGTCTATGGCTTTTTGCTGGAACTTGCAGCAATGGGCCTGGTCTACTGCATTACATGGCATTTGTTCTACTGCAAATGTGTAATGCCCTACCAACAGTCATAAAATTGTGTGACTCCTTACTCTCCTTCAAAACTGCTCTAAAGGAGCCTTTATAGGTGTCTGCAATTTGTAACTGCCCCAAAGGTCTAAGCTTAAAAATGGTTCCAAGTGAAGTGGGTGGCCACACCACAACTACAATGACATCTAGCCATAAACTATATCATCTGGATCACTTTCAGAGCGTTTTATGAACGATAGAAACACAGACAGCCTTTAAAAATCCATCAGGAGGCCATCATAGATGCAGTTTGTCTCAACCCCCCTTGTAAAGTTTTGTTAATAACGGAGAGATGAGGAAACTATTATGAATAGCTAGCAATAGCTGATAGGCTAGCTGGCATTGCCTCAGCTCAACTCATAATTAATAATAAGACAGATTATCATTCTTCAGTGTGGACGCCAACTTAATTATCGTTATCATAGTAGTGCTCGGTGTGAATGCCCTTTAAGGCTGCAATCAATTATTGTATTTTAACATTGTATTTTAAGATATTTTTTACTGAAGGATTGTTGTCACATCTTACAAAATAGGATAAGTGTAGCAGAGTGGCTCTCAGCCGGGTGTGTTACAATGGTGCCATGACCCGGATCGGGTTTCCCCGTGGGAGGAGGTCAAAAGGGGGGTGAGTGGAGCAGAGTGGCTCTCAGCCTCAGCCTGACAGCCTCAAAAGTATAATATCTCCCCCGAGTCATAGGGATATCCCTCTGGATTTAGTGATTAAGATGTTGACTTTTCACGTGGGAGACCAGGGTTCGATTCCCGGGTGTTACAGAAGCATTGGAAAATAAAATAAAACCCTTCTTACGCCTGCAACCTTTGCTGACACATTGACCATTGTACATTTCCGGGGGAAGCTCACATCCACGATGCGCTCGGCTGTCCGGTGTCCACACAACCCTCTGAAAAGCTTTGTGGTTGAGGTCAGGACATTTCCCACAACAGGCAGTGATGCAACCATGCCATTAACAGCAGGGCTAAGAGGGCCGTGAGCCCCAGGGCGTTGGGTTGGCAGGGTCCTGGTTGATGGAGAGAAGAATGTGCGTGTGTACGTGCACGTTTTTCACTCACTTCAACTGAAACCGCTCTATGGCCCTCCTTCGCTGTCCATGGTGCTGAATTGGGTGCATAGCAGCATAGGTCCATCAGTGGGACGTTGTTTGTATCCATGTAGCATATTGTGTGCCGTTCTGCACACTCTCGTTGGTGTGACATTAAACAGCCTGAGGATTTATCAGTGTGGCGCTTTTAACTAGAAAATAATTGAATAGAATAATTGAATTGGCATAGGCTACAATCAAAAGCAATATATCACCTTTAAAAGCGCCAACATGGATAGTGTCCCAAAAATGCCATATTAAACTAATCTCTCAAGACAGATTCCGATTAATATTAAACAATAAACTCTCAACTACAAACAAGAAACTAAGAATAAACACAGCAATTAAGAAAGGATGCATTAGACAAGCGATTCAGCAAAGGCATGCCAAAAGGAGCCAATAATACAAACCTATTCAAGAAAAGGACAGATACAGTAATCTAAATATGTAATTAACAGTGTTGTTCTCGTCGACTAAAACGAAAAATGTTCGTCGACTACCTTTTTTCACTGACTAAAACTAAATGGAAACTAAATGAAAAATAAGTTACAATGACTAAAACGGAGACTAAATATGTTCACAATTTTGTCAACAAATAAAAACTAGACTAAAATGTCAGCAAGGGACTAGTGGACAATAGATCCAGTATAAATAAAAGACAAGTGATTTTACACTTTGTTTCATGCTGAAAATAGCCGATCTACAAGCTCACAACGCGCCACAGAGCGACGCGTTGTGAGCTTGTAGATCGACTATTTTCAGCAAGTGTAAAATCTGTGATTATGACGGCCCGACAAAATGCATTTTAGTTGACTAAATCAACTGTAGATTTAGTCAACTAAAATCTTATGACATTTAGTCGACTAAAACTAGACTAACACTAAAACATTCCACGTGACTAAAATGTGAAATTTGCTGCCAAGAACAACACTGGTACCTAAGTACAGTACTAAATAAATGTATTTTGTTACCACCCACCACTGGAAGAACATCCAAACTCTAGGTGTAAATAAGCTTTACGGTATGCTTTATTAAAAGAAAAAGAGCATGCCATGAGGGCAAAAAAAGCTTCAGCAGAATAAAATGTATGAATAAGTTAAGGTTATCAATTACCATATGATGCCCTTGCCATCCAGTATTAATGGGGTTACTGGGTCGGAAAATGTTGCTTAACTGTGGAAAAAGAATGATAGGGATAATTTTTAACACTCACTGTTAACATTGGTGACTGTTTCTAACAATGCTGTGCTGTGATAGACGATGTGCAGCACCAGTGTTGCAAATTCAAGGCACAAGCGAATATACCTTTTGACTCATTGGAACAAATGTCACTGTGTATTTTAATCACTGTGTACTTGTGAACTGCAATGATCTCATATTTCTGTACTGTGTGCCCTGTATTATTTTAGGTATCATCTTTCTGTTAGACTTTCACATCCACGACAAGATTTGCGTCGCCCTTCTCGTCAAAACTTACTGTATAACATTCTCAGATACAGGTATCGCAACAAAAACATCTACAGAAGAACATAGCTTTTATTTTGCAGCTGGTATCACATTGTATGAATGTAAAAAGCATCAAACCAAATAGTGTACAAATGTAAAAACATTTGGTGCTGCATTACTGCCGTTACTCAGACACCTTCCATCTTGCAATTCATTGTGTGTTTATTGTGTTTGGTTCATTATATTTTGTCATGTCTTTTGAAAGACAATTTAAACCTGAGATGTGCTGTCGTTTTGCCAGTGCCATTACACTATCATTAAAAATTTACATTTTCCTCATCAGCCCCCCATGACACAGATGTTATCGGAGACACTGTAGTTCCCACTTTCACAACATTATTTTATTAATATGTTAATATCTTAGTCATACTGGTGAAATACAGTTAAAAAGGTAGGGGGAAAACATGCAAATTGGAAGAGATTATAAAAAAGGGGATAAGAGATCAGTCTCAGCTGTCTTTATTTATTTGTGTCTTTAGAGACTAGTGGTTGCTGGTGAGGCAGATAGCAATTTACAAGTGTCTGGGAAAATCTCTCCCCTATTTGAATTTACATTTGAGAAGTCACAATGCAGTGATGATCAGAATGAGCTTCCATGCTCTGAGCAGTGCCACTTTACAGAGTACATTAGGGTACAAACACCCCACCCCCCTCCCCCCTATGCCTTTCCATCTGTGAATGGCCCCATGGCAGGTTATAACACTCCCACATTGTGGAGCCAGGAGCCAGAATATTAATAATTAAAGAGGCTTTGCCTTTTCCATTCTTGCATTGTCCCCTCTCTTGATAGCCATAAGCGAGTTGATTATCCCTTTCAGTGTCGACTCGGCAAGATTATCATCTGCTGCCCGCTGATACAGCGGCCATCACATCAATGCCTGCTTTCAAACAAACTGCCCCATTGCTCTTGGGCAACGGGAGCTTCATCAGAAATCCTGGCAATGCACGAGAAGGCTTCTACTGATACCATCACACAGCAGGCAACAATTTAGTGTGTGTGTTGTCTTTCAAAAGTTTACTACTGGCCTATTTGTTCACAAAGCTAATTAATAATCTGTTCTTTGTTATATACTTCTTTAAACACTTACTTGTTATTGCTGTAGGTATGCATACAAGGTTTGGAATTATTATAAGTCTCAAAAGGTACCAGTAATACGCCCTGAGGGCGAGAAGCGACCTCGCCCTAATAGTCCGGCAGCCGACAGGCTTCTTTTGTTTAAAGTGGGAAATTTGGTATGTAGTCTTTTTTATTGGCCTAAAATATTGTCTATATACATACATACCTTCATTAATCCACTTGCTGACCGGCTGTGGGTATTGAGCAATCTTTTTATAGGGGTTTCTTGTGATCCTCCCATTATAATCCTATGGCAGGCAAAAATGTATGACAATATTTTAGGCCAATAAAAAAAGACTACATACCAAATTTCTCACCCGTACAGCTCGTCTGCCGGACTATAAAGGGCACTGTTGAGAACTCTAGTTTTCGCCGGCTGCTGGGAGCGGCTGTGCTAATGACTTTGGGGTGGGCCCGTCTAGAGTTTGAATGGATAGGTATCTGTCAAAAGGGAGACATCAAAGAGGAAGGATGGGTGGGGAAGGATCAACATATCGAATGCGAACAGGTCAGCTCCATATATGGAGATCTAAGGGTTTGATGAGGTTAGATCAACATGACGTCCGTGAGGTCAGATGTAAAGTTTCTGGCCGGCTCCATATATGCACATCTAGATGATGATCCAGTCTTCTCCATGTATGGCTATCCAGGGTTTGATGAGTTCAGCGTCGTGATGGTCATGTATGGAGATGACCACATATGGAGCGTGTGACAGATTCAGATTCAGATACCTTTATTTGCCATTTGTGTATACACACATAGGAATTTGTCTTGACATCAACATATGCGTTGACGCCACAGCAGCCATGGACGGCGCCATCAACGAGGCGTGACTGACGGACGGACTGACTGACATGAAATTCATAGTAAACTTCGACCTACAATCTACCTTGCATTGTGGTTTATTATCAACATCCATTTGCATATTACTGGTATAGAAAGGCTATTCCCTGGGGTGAGTGAGAGTTGAGAGTTAACAAACTTGCAGACAGTGCTTTTAGGGCAATGCTATAAATTTTGGCAGAAGATCAACATTTTCTTCATCTAGGCCGAGGCAATCTTCAGCGAGAGAAGCATGACTATACATAAGAGGCATACATTAAGCCAGTCAGTCATGTCATTATCATAATGATGAATAAATGCAAATTTATGTGTAAAAAATAATACCGCCACAAATGTGCAACTTCTGGAATCCTTGAAAGACTGATGACAGCATTGCCATTGGCTCATTACCGTGCAGCACTTTTGCAAATTATATTGAATCTCAGTCTTTTGAAAGAAAAAAATATTCTTTAGTGATCAATATGTTTACTGACTGATTAAGGATGAATTTCTTACCAATTCAGAAAATAATCTGCATTAATTTCCTATAGTGTTCACATTACCAATTAGCTACTTACTGCTATACTTTCTTACTGTATGTCTTCATAAATGTTAGCCTACAGTATGTCTTTAGCTTAATTTAACACCACTGTAAACTGTAGTATTACTGTATTACGGCCTCCACCTTTTCAGACCTTCCCTATGTAAATCCCCACCCCCCACGTTTTGGGTGCTTACCTTTCCCTTGATAGTTTCCAGTGTTTAACCTTTTTAACTTTTTACCTAGTTTATTTTTCTAATACAATTGTTTTTATGCCATTTGTCCTGTAAAGCCACTTTGAGTACCTTGAAAAGCGCCAAATACGCAAAATGGTATGCATCATTATTATTATCATCATCACCACCATAATCATCATCATTTTATACTTGGTGTAGTTGCTACTATGCAATATTAATTCATTTCATTCTTTATTGTATGTCTTGTGCCCGGCACAACATGTGCCAACATCCCTATACAGCTGTCATTCAGTCTGTTACACTTGTTTTCCAAACCCTAACCCATGGCCGACCGGCTGGTACAACGTATCCCTGCATGCATGGTCTAACCATTACAGTGGGTATCAAATGACGTCCCCGTGATGCAGAAGAGAAGTGAATGACGGCTAAAAGCAAACAATGAGGGTCATTTGTTCAGGCACCCCATTAAGATCCATAGATAAAGGGACTCCCGGGAGGTCAGCGAGAGGTGAACAGAAGGAGGGAGCGTGTACTGTAGGTAGGGGAGAAAGTTACACAGAGAGAGTGCTCAGAAGAATACAATATGGGACTTGACTGTACAACAAAAGCATAGTCGGTTTTGCAGTGACAAATGGAAACAAGCAGTTCCAACTTTTTGTTGTTGCTAGACTATGGGGATATATGCATTTCGCACGGAGGAATTCCATAAAACTATAACATACAGTACTGTACACTGAATTAATAATGCATCTCCTACAATTCTTCTCCTTTTCAGGCCACCAATAATTTTCTTTCAAACCTTTGCCAAGTCACCAATGTTTTTTTTTACACTGCAATGCTTCACTTCCACACAATAATATATAGAATATTAAAGTCTGAATAATAACTTAAAAGAAATGTAATGATGGCCTTAACCTATTACCCAAGGCTGATTCTACAAAATAAATGTCTCCTAAATCCTAACAGTTTTTTGGTATGTTTGCTGATATCTATTTGGAGTAAAAAACATAAACATATCTATGAGCTTGTATATCAATAAAGTATAAAATATAGTTGAATTGGTTAAAATGATTGTGACGCTATACAGAAAGTCCAATAATTTAAAGTTAGCTGGGGTTAGAGAGCAACAGTGTGAATTGCTCTCCCGGCTAAACTCCTTAATATCAGGTGAAAAGAAGCACCTGGCGACTCCCCATGCGTATAGGAGGAGGTGGCATGTGGCTGTCTACACCCTCCACAGGCCATCAGTAGGGGTTGCAAGAGGGACCGCATCACATGCTGAAGAGGCTATGACTATATTTTGGGGATAAAAATGCAAGAAAAAAAACACTAAACAGAACAGATGTTCTGTACAGCAGAGGTGATCAAGCGTAGCATTTCGGTATTGAGATGTACCACCTCGTAGTGTAGGGTCTCAGAGTCTCAGCTGGGGGGAAATGACAGGGCTGCACGCTGCACCGGTCCACACTTCCCTGAAGGAAGGAAACAAAATGCCTTCTGTCCGCATGTGCTTTGGCTTGCCCGTGCCTTGTGAAGCATACAAGGGCACTCGCACTCGGGGGCGCCTATCTGCCTCTTTAATCTGAAATGCTTGACCTCCTCCCACTGCGGCGGCGATATTGTGGACAAATACAATGTTGGGAGTTTACGGAGAGGCGAACTGTAGATGAGAACGAGTTTGACATTTTGTTTTCGGGGGGGCTGTCCCATTGCAGCATGGATCAATGTCCACCTCGCATCAATTTCACACAAGCTAGATCCAAAGGCAAACATATAAGCCTGAGGGCTACAGTCGTCTGATACTTTCATCTTGTGGAAGCGGGGTCTCTTGACAGAACATACTGTAGTCGACAGCAATAGAAAATAACATAGAGTACTGTACATGCTCAGCAGCAGACACTCATCATGTAGCTCTGCAGCCTCAACAGCTTTATAGACATACAGGCATTTCATATGATGTACTTTTAGGGCCGTGGAAGCAAGTGTTGAAGTTAACAGTTGTTTACTCCAACAACAAAACCAATATTCATTAGATAGTATGTGGTGGATTTGCACCCTAGCCAGAAATGAGAGCTCCTTGGGGACCAGAGGCATCTCCGAGACTTGATTTTTATATTCCCACATACAATGTAAAGGCGAAAGGAACTGCACAGTACCACAATTAATAGAATAAATCAAAGGCAAACATCTCTTTATAAATTTATAAGTATTTAATAACTCTATTCTTCTTGTTGACATTGCATTTATTGGCTGTGTATAAAGCATGTCGCAAAACCACATTAAAACAAAGGAAACAGCATTGTGGTTTGAAATTGGAGTTGCTCCCATGGTGCACACCAACGGAGCAGAGAGACTACAGGTTACAGTTCAGAGATGTTTCATCAAGTAGGCTAACGGCACCAAGAAAGAACTCTCTGAAGCGGGAAGAGATTCTGTAACATGAAGACCCGGCCGTGACAGTATCATCTATAAATAAATGGGAAGTGTGTGAGCCTAACAAAAAATAATAGTGCAATCTCAACTACAGTACACTAGATAATACAACCCAAAAGATAAGTGTGGGAAAGTGGGGAATAACCAATTTAATACAGCACTTCTGCAAATGTACTGATGTCGAAATGCTGAAGTTATTTCCCCTACATGATTTAATTCAAGTTTACTCACCAGCTCAGTGGCCTTGTGCTTTGAGCGTCCGCCCTGAGACTGGGAGGTCAGGGTTCGATCCCCAGCCGGGTCATACCAAAGACGAGAATGCAATGCCTCCCTAACCTTGCACTCAGCGTCAATGGTTGGATTGGGGGTAAGTCCCTGCGACATACTAGCGTCATGTCCAGGGCATGTACTTGTACATCAATCTACCTCAAGCTACAGAAACAGGAGATCATGGCCCGGCAAGACTTACTTACTCAATTAACTGTGCAACATTCCAAAGCACTAAGAACAAAATGAGTACACTTTAGTTTATAAATGCTTTGACTCCATATCCTAACTTTGAATGTGTAATTAGCAGAAAAGGTCACCAATTATGCTCTATATAATAGGATTAAAGATATGAATACAAAAAAGGTGACCCACAGTAACTGTAATGACCACACACCCAAATGCACAATAAATAGCAAATTGCAGTAATTAAATTGTTTCCTAACACATAGGATTAGAATTAATCATGTAAATTATAATTCAATTATAAATGTCCAAACACTTAATTCCCAGTCAATCAGCAGTATACAGTACCTCAGACACTACTATCGATTAACATAGGCGTGCATTTCTTACATAATGTTCTGTTCCTTAGTTTCACAACTGAGCGTTTTTATATACTTTTACGTTGTGCAAACATCCAAACAGGCACCTTTGGAAAGTGTCTCTGACTGGAGCATTGCCATGATTGTTAGTTCGGTGTGCTTTCAGAATTATCACTTTATTCCCAGCATCTCACTCTCAGTGCATTCAGATCTCCCTCTCACCCAGATGGCAGTAGAGCATTGTGTATACGATGTCAGCCAAGTTCCAACTTTCTAAGCTTGTCGGCAGGCTATCTGCCACTCCATATGGTGACAATAAACTGTTCTTTAGACCCAAACAAGCCACCATTTATTATTTGTTGTACTTGGATTGGGTTTTAGACTATAGTGTTATTCTATTTTAGAAAAGCCTCCTGTGGACCAGTGTTGAAAACTAGCACTTGTGGCATGCCATAAACACTGTAAGCAATGCATCTGGTTTGTCCAATGTGATTGTGATGTCCATGTTAAATAAATAACATAACAAACATACAAGCCAGAAGACTTTATTATGCACATGTTAGACTGACAGTAATTTGCTCTCCACTCTGGAAGCAGAATGCCACATTTTTCTTTTGTTCCCGTTTGTTTGTTGGATTTTGACAGAAGCATTCATTACATACCTCTTTACATAATAGCATTGCCTCATATAGATCCCAATTAAGAAAATGGTAAACTGTTTGATTGGACTGTGGATTGTTGATTGGACCATCCAGGTTTTCATTAAATGTGACAGGAAATGCAAAGCATTTCAACATCTCTGATTGTTAATTTCCCTTGCGATGCATGCTAGAGATACAACCATATCCTAGCCTTAGGTCGTGTGCAAACAGATTAGGCCTAGCTATAGTATAATTAAAAATACTAGTGTTGGGCTGCAATGATGATCAGTTGATTCATTGGTCTCTACAGTACGTCTCAATAACTACCGGATGGATTGCCCTGGTTGAATTTGCTGTGCACCTTTAGTCCCAATAGTAAGTAAGCCTTGTTGAGCCATGTGGCCAAGCCTATCTCCGTTTTTGTAGCATAGGCAGCTTGATGTACAATTCCACCCCCCTGGGCATGATGCCAGCAGGGACTTAGCATACCATTGATGTGAAGAGCCAAGCAGGGATGCATTGAGTACCATTTTTATGCTATGAAGGTGCACCTTCATACTTGTCCCAATAGGATGAACCCTATTTTAGAGACCATGATCTTTCGCTTAGCACCACCCGCAGGCCAAAATGTCAACTTTACACAAGATCTCATGATATAGTGATAGGAAAATTGCAGCATGATCCCTACTGATCTCGCTGACCCCAAGATCTTTCCTCTGTCACATTTTTTAGGCCAAACGCTTCACTTGTTTTATCTATTACAAGCTTCCGTACTTACTGTACATATGGCCCATATACCCCATGCACTTCTATATTTTGCAGTCGCCCTCCACTGTGGTGTGACTGGGTTTCAATACTCTGGGGTGCCTCCGGCTAGGCCGGGTGGCGGGTGCTCCGACAAACACAATTGGCAGCGTTCGCCTATGGGAAGGCCAGCAGGGGATTATGGAGGCGCCTGCAAGCTGCGTTGCTCTGCACGTTACAGTATGCTCTATCGGTGAAACACTTCACTGCCCGGTGAAACGAAACAGCTGGTGACTCTATGCGTATTCGTCGAAGTGTGGTTGTCTCCACCCTGCGCAGGCCAATAGCAGGGCTTGGCAGTGACAGGGACCATGTAGAGCAGATCTTCAACAGGGAGTCCAGGACCCCTAGGGGGGTTCTCAGTTTTAACAGGGGGACCACCAAGTGTTTGTGTTTCTTTTCTTTTTTTTTGCATTAACCACTTGAACCCTAGCATGACATCCCTATTCTGAGGTGAACTTTATTTTTTAGCTATTTCGGCTATGAGGTTCGTTTGTAGTAGTAGAAGGAAAGAAAGAAAAACAGGCCACGTATACGTACAGAGTGAAAGGTCAAGTTTAGAGGTTAAATATCAGAAAATACGCATTAACATGAATCCAACACAACACTTGATAGTGCCGTCTATAACAAGTCTATGAAGCCATCTATGAAACCTGGGAAAAGGTTTAATCTGCAAAACAATTTTATACAATAGCATAGTGGGGGTCCTTGCTTCATCTTTCTCGCAGCCAAGGGGTCCTCCTTGGCCTGAAAAAAAGTGTTGAAGACCCTAGCTGAGAGTAGCTGGTGTGTAGACTGTATTGTAGAGCATTGTTTAAAGGGAATTTGCAGAATGACTAAATGTAGCAGAGTAGTGCTGGAAAATGAGCACTGGATACCTCCTTATGAGTAGTATGGCAGTGCCTAGAGGCCAATGGCGGCCGGTGACTTACTTCATTCCTCATCTTAGCAACTCTATCAAATGACACACAGCCACAAATTCCTATTTGCCCTTTTAGACTGAACAGGTGACAGTGAGAGAGTGCTGATTGAAACTCATCACATCAGTGTCAATGTCATTTGAGCACGGGAGACTGGAGTGGTGCTGCAGACAGTCAATACTCCAGTTGTACACACTGCAGCGCAGTGTGAACGTGTTGCCGCAGATGAGAGAGCAATCTGTCAGATAATCTCTGGATAATCAGTTCCTCAGGCAAAGGCAGGTATCCGTTATCTGTCTCCATATTATATACATAGATTCAAATATTCCCTGCTGCCAGGAAATTGAAACCTAGATATGTTCCTTTTGCTTTTGATCATTCATTTGTATAGCTATACATCATGCTTCTGGTCAGACTGAATTAAATAAATACATTTCCTTTTGGGAATGATAGGTTTGGTATTTACGTTTGATGATATCACATGTACTGTATAATATGAATAACCCTGCCGACAAATACATATTTGTTGATGTATTGTACATTATGTTCAATAATTCAGTGCAACCGCAGGGAATGGTGAAATGGTATGTAAACAAAAGAGAGGGATATTACACTTAAGTCCTATGTATATATTGTGTCGCACTACAAGCCCATTGTGAGCTATTTTTGAAAAAACATTTGACAAATTGGGACATAATATGGTTGCTAGGGTTATTCCTGAACAGTAAAATTGTGATATTATCAATCAAACATACATATCAAACATATCATTAAAGTGGCACTATGTAACTTTTTCTTCATCAGTAAAATTAGTATATTAATACACATGGTTCCATGTTCCATCTTGTTGTCTCCCTACTTTTTTGAGACGTTTAGATTGTGTCAAAGGTCATGTCTCACCTATAGACAAAGCAAGACAAATGTTTACCTTATGGTCAAGATTCAATTTGTCCCCTGAGCAAGCAAGGTTAGTAGAATGAGGTTAGGAAGCGAAGACCATAGTTCCGTACTACGGTGGAGTCCATATTGCTCCCTCTCCCTGGGAGGAAACAGACATGCGCAATGGATACCAGGACGTTGTACTGTACATGCACATTGCGCACGTCCGTTTCCTCCCAGGGAGCAATATGGACTCCACTGTAGTACGGAAGTATGGTCTTCGCTTCCTAACCTCATTCTACTAACCTTGTGAGCAAGCAGGCAGGCTCTATTAGCTCAATGGCAACAATTAAGCACTAGTTTGGCAACTGCATCTTTAAGTCAAAATTATTCAGGGTTACAATCTGCACACACCCAGTGGTGATTAAAATCACTCTCCTGAATTAATTAGCTCCGGAAAATCATTAATCATACAATTTTAACATTCTGTGCTTCCATTAAAATTACAAACAGTATCAGATAGTTCCAGGAGTGTGGTGGGATACAGTAGCTAATAGTTTAATAAATAAATGGAATTGTGTGTTATTGAGGCCCAGTCCCCTGAGCAGACTACACACTCAAATAGCTAGTGTGATAATTTATCCATTTGTAACTCTGAGAGTGATCAAACGGATCCAAATGGAACCCACATGGGTAATTTGTACACTCTGTGAGTTAAACTAACAGAGGATTTTACTGTGCAGAGAGGCACCACAAACCACAGAGCCCGACGCGTGCTGGTTTAAACAGTTCTGGCTTGATGAACAGTGGCATGGAAAAATCTCTCCAGCCAGGTCGCAGGTGTGCACTGCAGGCTACAGTTAACTCAGTGAATGTGACAAACATTGATCAAAGGCACACAGGCTCAGGGAGGTGGAGACAGATCCCATACAACACTGCCTCTTAAGGAAGCAATTCGCATGGTGGGATATCCATCAGGAGCTTAACCAGAACATGAAATTGGTGCGAAAATGAAAGTTCGGTGGGGGTGGGGATAAAGGCAAACACCAGCGTTGCCTTGATCTTCCTTTCTTTACACCCTTCTTATGTACTTCACTTAAAGGACCACTTCACCACTTTTCAACCTATCGTCATACAATTGGTCCTCACTAATAATCATGACAAGATGGCAAAAAAAAATTCGTCTCAGTCTGTGTCTCACCAGTCCACCAGTGACATCATCGATGGGGAATCCAAGCTAATAGAAATTTCAGGCTTTCTGGTGCTGAAAAGCTGCAATACGAAAATGGAAGCCATCGTTAATAATACATAATACAAACATTTTTGTAAAAAAAAAAATCTTGTTTTAAAAAAAACCAAACAAAAATAAACAGTCTAACGATGATGTCACTGGTGGACGGGTTTCTGAACTGCCCACAGCGCTCCTATGAGACACAGACTGGGTATGAGCACATTTATGCTTCCATGAGATTGCAAAGGACGCAGAGCTGCCTGGCTTCTTCGGTGGTTTTTGTATTGAAGTCAATGGAAAATAAGCTCCACCCGCGCAACACAATGCCACGGAGGCAAGCTTCCAGGAAACGCTTGCCTCCGCGGCACACGGAGTAGGAAAAAAAAATTGTATCATGATTATTAGTGAGGACCAATTATATGGAGATGGGTTGAAAAGTGGTGAAGTGGTCCTTTAACGGCTTAAGCTCTATACTTTGTCATATGATGAACAGCAAAAACAGACAATACAAGTTCAAAAGATGTGTAGATCGGCTATTTGACTATTTCAATGTTTAACCTGCCAAAACTAGGGATATAGTGTTAATGTTAAATCGTGGAACATGTGAGATGTAATGTGTGAATAACAATGATTTTTTTTCATGTAGGCCTATATGGTGCATGCACTATTAGCAACACATACCTACAGTACACTGGAATCATTTGTGGGTAATTCATAAATTAGTCTGCATACTGTACATAGATTAACTTTTTTAATTTAGCTTCTAAGGCCCCTGACATGGTGCATCAGATTAATATGGGTCACCCAATCCAGTGAAACACCCCCGCGTCGGTGAACATGCAGCTTGATTAGGCACAAGCACACATTGCCGCATGTATTGTCTCCACCAGGCCGAAGGCATGGGGAGAGACTATGTTTTGCCATCCGTCCGTGTGTCCATCCGTCCGTCCGTTCGTGTGTGTCCTCTCCGTTTGTCTGTGGACAGCTAATCTCTGGCACCGTTGGCTTGATTGCAGCCATACTCTGCACACACATTCCCTGAATGCCAGAGTTGAACCTCTGCCCCAATTGGCCTGTTATAGCGGCACCAGGAGGCCGACATAAAACACATTTTCTAATATTACTCCTTCAGATTTTATCCAAATTTCACGCAAAACGGCACACATGCTCACCATAGTCATGTGATCAAGACGGGTTGGTTTGATTTCTCATACTCCATCCTGATTGGCTAAGATTGTCTTTCAAAGTTTGCAGGAGTGCTCCGTTTCAAAAAAATGCCACAAATCATGAACGCATCGCCTGATTTCCGTGAAATTTTGCACGCACATTCCCATTAGGCCGAGGAAGAAATGCTGCATGAAAATGTTCAACTCAGCCTCATGGTGGCGCTATAACTGGCCGATTAGTGTTTTTACCTATAACTACCATAAAACCTTGTATGCACACTCCCTAGAGGCCAAGGAAAAACCTTTGCCAGAACATTTTCACATCTGCTTTTTATAGTGCCACCTGGAGGCCGACATATGTAAAACACACTTTCTAATATTACCTAATATTACTCCTTCACATTTTATCCAAATTAAAGGCAGATCGCCACACATGATCTCCATAATCATGTGATGTTTATATTATTCCTAAACATTTTGCCAAACATCACACACATTATCCTGGTGGAGACCTGTGCCCACAAGGGCACTTTCTCTAGTTTATTTATTTATTACAATTGTATTGTCTTATTTATATAAACATTCCCCCTAAGAACTCTTACGAGGGAACCTCATGCAAAGTTATGCATGCAGGCCAGCTTTCTCAGAGCTTTGAGGTCAAGACGGGCGTTTTACCTACCGAGGCAGTGTTGTGGACACCACCGGAGGGACAGATGCTGACATAAGAAGCAGAACTAACAAGGCTATGTGGTATTATGGTATAGTGGAATGCATGATATGTCATTGAAGTTAAAACGGATGTGACGTCAGGCATGTTGGAGCGGATGTAGAGGGAGTTTGTTTACTACTGACCAACCCTGACTAACCCTTCAAACTGCTATTGCAAAGGCGAGACAAGCTGAAGAAGTTAGGAGACAGCAGTCTGACCTAAGAGGTGAAGACACTAGTGCTAGCAGGTGCTCTAATGTTGATGCTGTTCATGCTAGGAGCCTACTTTCCCCTCAAAGCCTCAGCCACAAGCACAAACACAAGGTAGATACAAGCCTAATGCAGGGTCACAGCCTAACCCAAAAACCTGTCACAAATGTGGCTAAGCTTCACACGACTGCCCGGCTAAAGATGTGACATGTCATAACTGTGGAAAACGGGGACATTATGGGAAAATGTGCAGAAGCAGTGCAAGGTCTCTGAATGCTGTCACTACAGAAGAAGAGGAGGAAGACAGCTTTTTCTTGGGAGCTGTGGACGCTGGAAAAGACCTGTGGACTGTGCTGCTGCAAGTGAGACAGAAAAAGGTGTGCTTTAAAACATACACTGGTGCTGATGTCACTGCCCTGCCAGCCGAGGTGTACTATGACATAACAGGGGGGCAGGATGTGAGGCACCTGGCGAGGGTGACACGCCCATTGTTTGGGCCAAGTGGCAATGTGCTGTCTGTCCTGGGTGTAGCCAGAGAAACGGCAAACCAACCTGAAAGTCATCAATGACTACCTGCGGAAATATCCTCACATCCCCGCCCTACCGCAAGAAGACCTGCGGGTACAAATGGACAATGTCCACTGGCAACAGGCCACGGGACAAAAGTACAGGGACCTATGGATGCCCTACCTGACCCAGGAATCCCCGTCCCCATCCCCCTCTCACGCCTGACACGCACCACTCTGACGTCCTGGCACATCACGCCCCGTCATGCCCCCTTCCCTGCCCCCCACACTCCCTCCGACGACCTCCCCCCACTCTACTCAACCAACTGAGGACCCGTATGGAACCCCTCCAAAACACAGCTGGAGGACTCCATTGCGCATGTACGCATACGGTTTGTACTATTTACCGATTTCATGATCGTGGTGCCGAAATCACCATAGTTATACTAGGCCTCCTCACTAACACCAGTGACCTCTATGCACTTTAGACTTGCTCACATTATCACATCCGGGGCCTATCCCTCGCCCCACGCAATTCACCACAAGACGTTTCCTTCTCCACGCCGGTTCGTCGCCATTCTCTCTCCACACAACACGCAAGAGTCCCTCTGCCTCTCATGGGAAAGGTGAAGGAGGAGATCAATCGTATGGAGGAGATGGGCGTAATCACCAAGATTGAGGAGCCGACTGATTGGTGTGCCGGAATGGTGGTGGTGCCGAAGAGGTCAGGTGCAGTTCGCATCTGTGTGGACTTCACTAAGATGAACGAAGCAGTCTGCAGAGAAAAAAATATCCTACCTTCTGTCTAACACACTCTGGGCATGCTAGCTGATGCTACAGTATTCAGCAAGCTGGACGCCAATATGGGTTTTTGGCAGATAGCGTTGACAAAAGACTCTGCTAAATACACAACCTTCATGGCCTTTTGGGCGCTACTATTTTAAATCGCTTACCCTTTGGCATAGCATCGGCCCCTGAGCACTTCCAACGGATGATGGTGACCGACGTGACCAGTGGACTACCGGGAGTGCTGAGTCACATGGATGACATCCTGGTGTGGGGGAAGACGCAAGACGAGCATGATGCACGGCTACATGCAGTGCTGGAGAAAGCACAAAAGGCCGGCATTATGCTTAACGTGGATAAATGTGAGCTTGCACGCCGCACAGTCAAATTCCTCAGCCATGTGATTTCAGCAGATGGGGTGACACCAGATCCAGAGAAGACAAGAGCAGTAAAGGAGATGGATGCACCTAAGAATGTCAGTGAACTCAGAAGCTTTCTGGGCATGGTTAATCAGCTGGGACGCTTCCTGCCTAACCTGGCAGAAAAGGACAAAGTGCTGCGAGACCTGCTGTCCAAGAAAAAACACTGGTATTGGGGGACCGAGCAGCAAGCAGCCTTTGATCAGTTAAAAAGAGAGCTGTCAACCACACCAGTGCTCACACTGTACAACCCAAACGGTGTACTGAAAATCTCTGCTGATGCCTCTTCCTTTGGCCTGGGGGCTGTTCTGCTGCAAAGGAGCAGTGTTGGGCAGTGTACATATTACATTATTACTGTAATATTACTTTTTCCAGTAAAAGTAACGATATTACTCTGCCAAAATAGTAATATTGTAATATGTTTGTATGAAAGAAATACAATATTTAAGGTGTTTTTATTTTTTATTTTTTTTGTTGTAGAGGGCAAGTGTAACGTTTTAAAGCATATTTGTCTTATTAGCCAGGGTTCACTGCAGTTCAGATTGTTGATTGTTGAGTTCCAAACGTTGAATATGCAGCAGAAAAGTCTGATGAGAGACTGTTCAATATTTTTGTTTTAGATTTAGTTTTTTGTTGTACAAGGAGCTGGCTAAACAGATCGTGTTCTTTTGCGGGTGGAAGAGGCCCGGTTGAAAAGTAATATAAAAGTAATAAGTAACTAGAACTGCAGTATGTTGACTGCTAACTTGCGCATTGCACACAAGTAGGCCATACATTGCCCACTTTTGCGCAAGCAGAGCGCGCAGTCCTTTTACCTCCTACCTTTTTTAAAGATTAAAGTCATATCATAGGATAGTTCACGTAGAAGTGAGGGGTTCTCTATATATCAATAATGAATATATGAAATCGGTCAGAGCCAAAAAGTGGTACGCCCTCTATGTTTGTGTTGCAAGTGACGTCAGTGATAGTTCACACTTCTGTGAAGTGAGGGGTTCTCTATATATTAAT
>OOFJ01046333.1:1714-15527 GCA_900323375.1 Benthosema glaciale
TATCACTTCATGAAAGAGTGAGAGTGGTCACTAATGAATTTGGCTGATTGAATGAGTTTAGCTTGGTTTATCTCCTTTGTGGTTTTGTCCTCAAGTGTCAATACAGAATTATGGACGCCCTGGCATAGCTTTGTGATCACAGTACCATATCCATGGGATTAACCCACTTTAAGACTGCCATCTTGAGCCACTGACAAGAAGGTATAGCATTGATGAACAAGGCCCTTGTCCACAGGGCAGGAGAACTTGAGCCCGGATTACCGTTTGGTTCTGTCATGTTGAGAAAAACCGTGACATGACTGGCATTGCAAAGCGCCATGAGTGATCCTTTCTCCTCCCTCCGCTGCAGCTCACGGTAACACACATTGATCAACCCTCAGATGTGCAGGGCCCCCACTGTGGAACGCTGCGTTTGGGGATGACATTGGCAACCCGGAAAGAAGGGGCTATTATTTCTTTCAGTCGTGATCACATAATGCTGGTGGTTTCTGTGATGGGCCCTGCAAATGGCATACATCAGTAACATTGCAGAAATGTGAACACGAGTCGCATTAATTTGCACTTACAGTATCTTTCAATGTACAAGAGTCTCTTGCCTATAAAAATAATTTGGCACAGGACATAGAAGTCACAGAGTCATCTATCATCCATTTCATGCTTGGCCTGGATTCCTCCTTCAAGTTTTCTTTTATTGTAGAATTGGGAAATGAACAACGTGTGCACTCGACTGTGAATTCTCCTTGGAATTTCTTGACAAGCCTTAAGAGAGAGATAAAGCAGGCATCAAATAGACTCCTCTCCGTGCATTTCGCTGTAGATGTAACATGCCTCTCGCTGCATGCAAATGAGAACAGCTTCTTTGAAAGTATTTCTGGTTACTTCTGTCAAATCACAAAGTTGGAGTTGGGTGACTAAATCTATTCAGCCGTAGGTAGCTATGATTAAATTTAAACCATAGATACTGTAGTATACTGTATGTAGTAAACATGCCAGCGACACTGACATGCCGACGTGGCAACATATCTGTACTCACAAACATCACAGCCAAATTAGTGATCTTGCATATTAATAAACTCGGGACAAATCTTTATATAGTCGTACTTATCTGCAGTTTGCCTACAGTCATGTTACATGAATATTAAAACACATTGATGGGAACTGGGGGTGACCTGTTTACCACCCTGTGTGCTTCAACGGAACACGTCAGCACCGTGTTTGCAAAGCTTTCCCCACAGACTGCTGGTGAATGGGTTAGTGATCCATAGAGTCTGTTTTTTTGTCCAGGGAGTTCACACAGTATATAAAAAAAAAGAAAAAAAAAAGACTGTGTCTGCAAATAATGGGTGAGCTGTTCCGTGCTGTGAGCACAACTTTATGCTACGATGCATGAATGAACCAGGGGGGACATGTGTGGGCCACATGATGTGGCAGCCTCAAGGCAGGGGAAGTTGGACTTGTGGGCTTGAATCCCCTCGTCAGGCACACCCAGCTGACCGCTTAATTCCGCGTGAATTTCCAGAGCATGTTTATTTTAATGATGAATCAATCGAATGCGTTTCCGGCATGGATCAATGGAACTTAACATAGGTCGTCCTCAGACGAGCCCTCCGTCGTCGATTCCCAGTCATCGCGGTTCTCCGCACATCTGGTCGGGTTCATTGATGCTTTGCGCTTGCAGAGTCTTTCTGGAGTAGATCCACATGTCAATGCGGGATGCCCTTGTGACCGGTGCCCGTGTGTTGGTTCCCACAGCACTAATTTGCTGGCTGGCAGCTCTTTGTGGGGTCTTTGGCAGTGTCCTAGCTAGTCCCATTCTCCTGGCTGCTATAGTATACTTTAAATTCCTGTTCATCTTTGTCACTGTTTTTCTCCCCAAGGTTTTAAAGAAAAAAAATACAATGACATTATTTTTTTTATAATATATCTTTAATACTAGTATGATTAAAACTGTAGTGTTTTGCCAATTATTTGGAGGCCCACTAGTATCCTCCCGGTTGGTTGGGAATCACTAATCCAATAACTATGTGTCTGCAAGCTAGATGAACCAGTGCTGCACATTTAATCCATCCCCATGAGGACATTTCCAGAAAAAAACGCTAATTCAAACTTCGAAGAACTAAAGGGAATTGGGGGGAGGGATCTTGGTTTGAAAGAGGTTTTTCTTTGTGTATAACATACTAATTCTTCTGTATAATCTCCTAAGCAACAATCGCCTGATGCGAGACAGATGAACGTCTGTGTATAGGAGGACATGGTTAAATTATTGGAAATCCCTCGTGCTAAAATATGCAGCGGACGTGCTATTATTACTGAGGGCTGAGACTGCACCATTGTGGGAGCTCAGCTGCACAAACTGTATGGATGCAACAGGTCAACTTACACTCCAATGAGGGAGAACATACTGTAACAGTAATGCCTGACCCTGAGCGACAGATAAATGTCCCTGGATACAGGAATAGTATATCAGTACTACAAAATATTATTATTATTATTATTATTATTATTATTATTATTATTATTATTACCCTTATTATTATTATTATTATTAATCTTTATGATTTTATTTTTTATATGATATTTATATGATATTACATAATAGGTAGTTAAACAACTAGTCGACTAGAAAACTAGGCAACTAGTCGACTAGTCGACACTAGAAGTGAAAGCCCTAAGGAGGAATAACACAAACTGTACTAGCAAGGTGAGAAGAGACAACTTCAGCTGCGAAACAGTTGTTCAGTCAAAAATGATTGGAAGACCAGTCAATCTTAGTGCAGAAACACTTAAGATTGATTTATTTGACCAGGTTTCTGCGTGCAGGGATTTGCGTATACCACGGTCACTGTTGGGTACGTCCAATTTTTTTCAGGAAATGGAAATAATTGGTTCCAATGGATCCAGTGTAGATATTACTTAGTTTAGTATTAAACTAAAGTATTTAGTATTTATAAAACCCAAAGTTACACTAAACTACTTTCAGAAAGGACAATAGTATAGATCTACAAGCTCACAACGTGTCACATTGCAATGCATTTTGCATGACAGCAAATTATGCATACACGGATGGTGTTTGAGCGACCTTCCAGGCTTGTATCCACTTCATTTGAGTGGACAGGATGAGCACAAACAGGTAGAGATCATTCATCTCCTGGAGGGAGGATTTCTTTCTCTTTTTATCTTTTTTTCCTCTCCTTTCTCTTTTCTGTGGGACAGGAACAATTACAGACCTTTTCCGCAGGGGTGTTGACTGTTGAGGCAAAGGGAGTTAATGGAGGATTTAATTTTAAAGAGCCATTTTCTTTTTCTGTTGAAAGGAAGAGCTTATCTGCTTCTTTTTTTTCTACTTCACGTTTTTCTAACTGGACTGTTTTTATCCAGTGCTTTGTTGAGTTTTTGAACATTGCTGCCAATCCGTATTCGTTGTGTATTGCAGGATGTTTGTCAGATTATGTCTATACCCAGAGTATAATGAATTGTCGAAATGGCACGGTTTGTTTTCAATCTTTTCTTTTTTTTGTCTATACAGGATAACTGCACGTGAGTTCTGCAGCACTGTTATCTCCCAGGCATGCATGGTATCTGGATTCTCCTCCTCGATAGCATGTTGCTCCTGGGCAACAAACCCCTCTAATGGTGGGAAATTGTGTTTGTGGAATATCAGTTAAGGAGGGAAAAAACAGTGGTAGCTATTTTGATCAGTGCTCGGAGTTTAAGCATTTTCATTTGATTGAAGAGCTTTTTGGTCCAACTGCAGGTTGCCTCCTCCAGCCATATCCACAAAACAAAAACAACCAAAAATTTGAATAAAATAAAAATATGATGAAATTCAAAGCAAATACTTTCGTGCAAGTGTGACCAAGTCTGTAAGTAGCCGAGCCCTCCAGCTACATCACAAACAATTAAGAACTCAATGCTATTCTTCCTTGTGACTCATTAAGCTCCATTTCACCGTTAGACAAAAAGACAAAACCTGAACAAACAGAAGTGTGTCTGTGGGATGTGTGTCTACAGCACGTCAAATGAGATTATCAAACCCTGATGGGCTGCGGAGAGCAATCTCCTGACACTGACACTGTCATTCTAAATTAGTTGACCTCTTCACCGCATTGACATAGAAAGGCACACAACAGCCCTGCTGTCAGCCGGCCGCCTCCATATGGTGCCTGGGTGGATTTCCAGCCATTTTAATTAACACATTTTGAAGGTAACCAGTCCATTTTTCAAGCAGGACAGGTCCATTGCTGTGCAAAATGTTCCACCTGGAAGAGGCGCAGGCATAGCGCCCAGAATAAAGTAGCAATCGACCTTTTTCATGGCAGCCATATTGACATGAAATAGTAGGGTAATGGTGTTACCAGTGATACTAAGGTTCCATTCCGTTCAGTGTAGCAAGCAGGGCATTTCCAATGAGCCAACATGCACAAAATGGTGCATAATATACTGTAGTATATATAGCGCTTTATCCAAAGGGCTTTACAACGTGCAGTCCATTCACCCATTCGTGAAGGAAAAGATGCTAGGCACCAACTTGTCCATCAGGAGGTAGATCGGCAGTGTCTTGCTAAAGGTCACTTTGAACATGGCGGAGGCCCAGGAACCTTCTGATTCCCCAACGGCCGCTCTGTACCCCCTGAGCCACTGCCACCACAATAATCCTGTGTTCACACTAGCGGTGACAAAATGACCAAGCACACTGTGTAAATGAAAAGGGTTGTTATAAACTACCCAGGGAACTGATTAACAGCAATAATTAGTTTTTTCTTTCACAGAATGGAGCAGGACTTGTGAGTGGAAAAACAGCTAAACTTCTTTCTGTGTCGGGTCAGTTTGTAGCTTCATGTCGCTGGCTTGAAGTGGCTTCCACTGTATGACTTGTGGCTGTGTAACCCTGACTCGGAACTGCGGAAATTTAGGTACATTCTTTTCTCTGACCTTTTTCAACCAGCTTATAACAGAGGAATATGAAAAATACAAATGGGTGTAAGCTAGGGCATTAACCAAACATGATTTTTGGTAGTCGAAACAAATACCTTGCTAGTCGAATAATAGTCGATTATTTTGCAGTGAAATATATATATTTCTTTTATCCGATAAAAACAAGCAATTTTCATTGAAACAGCGCAAGTCCGGACAAATATGAGTTACGATTGGCTCTGCACCGTGGCTGTTTACAAATGAGTCGCGACCTGATTGGACTAGGTACCAGCCACCCTCTTTGTTAGCTTTGATATATTCATTTTATACATTCTATGATTCATATATGCTATACTGTAACTCAGTTACAGTATGACAAAAATGAACAATCAACCAACAACTACTACCAACACCACAGCATACAGCTGTATGTCTGCTGTAGAAAAGCAAAAAAAGTAAAAAAAATAATAATAAAAATCCAAAAATATAAAAAAAATATATTAGCGAATAGTGTTTTACTAGTTGAATATTTGAATAGTCGAATTTAATGTTAATGCCCTATACTAGTGTAAGCTACAGTACAGCTCATATACAATAGTGCTATACACACATTATAGGCCTACCGGTGTTTGGAATTAGCATGTAATGTCTCTGAGCAGATGAGTGTTGCAGGACCAATAAGGTACAGGGCAAAAATCTTAATACAAAAAGGCAGGTCTAACAGACAAAGAGACAAAAAAGTGCTTTCGTTTTTGAGATACCCTTAAAAACCAAACACAATATATAGTATCCCAATAATCCCATACATGAAATGGATTTGGTTTAAAACGTGGCATACTTGAATCCAGGACACTACTGGAGAGACTCTGACTGTTAGACTAAATTAAACTTAAACCTACTTTTGACAAAGTTTCTCATCTTTTTACCTTCCAAATATTTACAATGATTTACCCGTCAGTTTATGAAGAACCCAATCCTCTACATGAGTCAAGGCAGGGAGAATGCAAAAATCCTCAAACCAGAGAATAAGACAACATCAAAAACCATGGAAACTAACACTAGGAGAAATACTAGAGAGAAGTGAACCCAGTGAAAATTATTATGTACAGGGGTGGCTGACCAAGGTCAGGTGATTAATTAGGAGATGGTGTGATGATCTAGGGCCACAAGGAAGGGCAGACACACTGACAAGATGTGAGAGTACTACAAAGTAAAACGTAGCTACAAAATAAAACAAGGAAACTTTAGACCAGAAAAAGAAAAAGGTGAAAATACCAAAAAGTATGTCCTCATGTCCTCTGCCCTCTGCCCTTTCCTACACAATGTGAAATCTTCGAGAACATGTTCAGATGGTGACTGAGATTGAAAATCACTGTGAAACTGTGAAAGTCCAAAAGTCCAGAGAGATGCGAGACCAATGCTGCCATAGCTCGGACAGGGTAGCTCCTCAGTGTACCACAGAGAGTGCTACACCGACCGTCTGAACCCATGATGTGCAACAACTCAGACTGGTGGAGTCGCCCCACTGTAGGACCTGTGAATGAAGAGAGGCAGTTTGATGCCTCCAGGTCATCAATCATTGATGTTGGAGGCTGGGTGGTATACTGGAGGCCCGCGGGCCTGTCGTCCCACTCAGACTGTCCGAGAGAGAGCCTTCTGCTTAATGTTTCACAAGGCAAGGCAAAATGAATATGGTTGAAGAACAATGCCCACCCGGCTGTCAGTTGTCCAGACTAGTTGTTTCACCTCTGCCCCCGATGCAGCTGCCAGTCTGACAGCATGTCTGTTCTTCTCCATCTTTTCAAGTTTGCAAGTGCAACTAAGTTCTACCTGAGGATGATGATCATTCAGTACTGTCAGCACCGCAGTAACTTTTATTAAGCCTTCTTTGTAAACATGCGCATAGTGACAGAAATATGTGCAGTCGGCTAAAAAAAACACATCTGTGTCCCAGGGGAGATACATCTTTGTCCCAAATACATATTTTTATGTCCACTGGACGATGGGACATTGTTTGTCTAAGTGTAGGACTTTGCAGTCTCCCTTTCCAAAGCCAAGCCCTGCAGTCCAGCCCAGAAGGGCATTGCTCTTGACATTCTAGAATTGGCTGATATGCCAGTCATAAATAAATCAGTGTGGTCCCTGAACTCATGTTCCGCCAGACTCTGCTGCTATTTGTAATATTCTCCAGCAGTGCCTAAAGCATTGATTATTGATTATCATGCAGGCACTACATCCTCTTATATGGACACACCTAATGGCCGCTGCACCTTGTTGACTTCATTATACATCATCCACACCAAACTTGACTTCTTCTTACCTGAGAGATGGATTTGCGCACATCGTCTCCTGTGCATCATCATGGATGTGTGAGCCTTTGCAGCTCTGCTGTCCGTGGTGTTAACATAGCCATAACAAGATACAACGGTTGCCAATTGTGGTTTTCCTCATCTCTGGGAAATTAGTTTCACTGGGTTTTCCTTTGCCCTCAACAAGCCAGATATACTTGAAAAGAGCCAGAGGTGGAAAGGGCACATTTTCACAAACATCATTTACTTTCTTTTTTCCAATTTAATTGTTTCCTTGTCACTGTCACTGCCGACCCCCCACTGTTTGGTCTTGGAGAGAGGCGGGCTAGACAACCATATGCCTCCTCAAATACACAAGACGTCGCCAGCCGCTTCTTTTCAACTCACAGTGAAGCGCCCCCACGAACTGGCAGGCAGCGACAAATATGAACCTCCCCGACCGGCTTCCCACCAGCTGTAAACATGGGCAATTGTGTTCAGAGGCACTAAAGAGGATTCAAACCCCAGTCTCCACAATGGTGGGCAGGAAATGTATCCCTTTAGCAGGATTGATGATGATGATGAAACCATGCTGGCTGAGGTCTTCTAAGGTGGGATAGATGTCCCGGAGTTGCTGGCTACAAGGATTTTCATAGCATTGAATCAATCAGTTTCTCAGAAGTCTGTACACGTAAGGCTGAAAGGCATACACAGAAACTGAAACAGCCCAAACGAGTGACGATAGCCTTCTAACCTCGGACATGATACGTTTACTTTAAAGGGACACTTCACCGCTTTTGCAAAAAAAAATATGTTATTGACATTTAGAAGATTTAGAACACTTTCCTGTGGGTCTTTATGTGTGTAATATGTGCTTTTAGATATTTTAGATTTTAGCAGTGAGACCAGTGTCTCTGGTGTCATCGACACTACTTCCTGGACTACAATTCCCATAATGTTTTGGTGCACTGCAAATCCTGGATGTGGATAGGGGAGGGCTGTCTTACTGAGACAACACTGTAGTCCAGGAGGTTGTGTCGATGACATCAGAGACACTGGGCTCACTGCTAAAATCTAAAATATCTAAAACCACATATTACACACATAAAGACCCACAGGAAAGTGTTCTAAATCATCTAAATGTAATTTAAGGATACCACTTAAAGTCCTGTGTGTGTACTGTGTGTGTGGGACCAGGGCACTGGCCAAGGGTGGTACCATCATTGAGGTAGCAGTTATTGCTAAACAGTCACCCATTGTCATATCAGTACCACATAGAGAAATGAAGTATTACACAAGTGAATAACGCACACACGCACGGCGCACGCACACACACGCATGCACACACCCACCCACGCACGCACGCACTAGATCTATGATGATTGTTACAAAAGAAAGAAAGTCAAGCTACCCCCAAATCCTCTTGGGCTGTCCCAAGAGAGGATATGTTTTTGTACCCTTTGGGATCTTCAATTGAGAGTACTTGTTGTTGCTATAATGTATAATTTGGCAAAACACTTGATGCTGTAGGTGGCATACAAGCATCAGATCCACTATGATGAAATCAACCAAGTTAGAATATTCCCCAGAAGACCGTAAACTACTTCATTTGAAGGACTGTGATTAAGTTGAGCAGTTTAGCAGTACAAGTTTAGCAGTACAAATGCTAAAACCCGAATAGAACGGTCTCTCACACATACAGATGGTGTTCTATACAACAGATGAACAGCAGCAATAAGCTTTTTATTTATTCATGTCGGGACAAGGTGATTACTGTATGCATTTCAATCTGGGCTAATTTCACATTAAAAACAGCAACTTTATGCATTAATTGAATTATTTACCCTATTTTCTTAGACTGTGCAGTGTGCAGCACAGCTGCTCACTGGCTCAGCCAAGACATCAACACAGATCTCTTGGTTTACTGTCCCACATGGTAGCGAGGAGCTGGGAGTGAATCAGGGCCAGCCTGACCCAATAAAGGAAGTAAACATTTGTTTAGAGCCCAGTTTGATTGGTACGGGCCCCCATGCACCCTAACATACAGCAGTAGACCAGAGCATCTCTTAGTCTGGCTGTGTCTTCGCTGTGTGAACCAGTCTGGAGCGGATGGTAATTTATGTCATGTTGTAGTCAGATTTGTAGTCATCACGCAGAAAACCACAAGGTGGAATATGAAAGTACCCATTATTCATAATACTGACTCCTCCTTGAGGTTTCATGCCTGCTGACTACAAATATTGGCTGGGTTTCCAAGATGATACCCTTCTTAAGAAGAGACTTAAGGAACCGGCTTAAGTCTTCTTATTGGCTGCATGGTAGCGAATCAGACGCCATGTCCTTTTTTGGGAAACACATTCAAACACAACAACATAGAAATAGACAACCTAGACTGGAGCACAGCCACACCTGTCCTCATTGCGCATGTAAAGGCCTCCTGCATGAATACATTTTAGAAGCAAACCTGTTTCCCTAAAGCCCTTTTAGCCTACACACACACACCTGTCAACGTGCGGCAGTAGTAAAACCATTCGCAGAGAAATGTGTGATGTGAGTGGTGACTTTCTTCATCTCATTTAAATATAAAAACTTTGAAATTGGTTTCAGGTCCCTACAGCCATCAAGGGCTTCAACTCATGATTAGCAAAGCAGGGGAAGTACAGTAACATTTTTAATTTGGGGATCAGGCCTGGCTAGTAGGCCTCAGGCCTGGTGGGCTTGAGGCCTAACAGGCTTGAGGCCTAACAGGTGTGGCATATCTATGCACAGAATCTATGTTGCAGTGAAAGAGGTGTCTGGTTTGCTGCCATGCAGCCAATAAGAAGACTTAAGCCGATTCCTTAAGTGTCTTCTTAAGAAGGGTATCATCTGGGAAACCCAGCCATTGACTACAACGTGACGTATTTTACCATCACTCCAGACTGGTACATACACCTGAAAGGGAATGCTGCCCAGGCTACTTGGTAGCCATCACTTCCAGTGCTGTGCTCTTTGACTTTGTGCCTGATAAAAGACAGATAAAGTGAGATAACACCAACAGCTGAGTGTTTAAACTAGCGTAGACAAGTAGAATAAACAATATCGTCCCAGACCGCTGGCGCGGCAGTTCGGCCACCTATAGACTACAATGTAGCGCGGCAGGTTCGAGTCACGATCCCGACGGCCTGCTGTGTGTCACTCCCCATCTCTCTCTCCATTTCCTGATAGCCGACTGTCCTATCAATAAAGGCCCGAAAGCCCAAAAATAAAATAATTTTGGACATGGAGTTCCCGAGTGGTTGCCATTTGAAAACAGCATGCCTTGCTGAAAAACACAGTGGTAAAAAATACACTGGAGATAAAGCCATTAAAGAATTTGCGATCGTCTCTAGTTCCCTGGTGTTTTTTATGCAAGATGGTGCTGAAGTTGTCTAACTCTGGCAGGGAACGCCATTGGGAAAAAAGGTCGTCGTCAATGTTGATATGTGGATGACGTCTACTCACACCCACTACATTACATATTCCATATGCTTTGCTGTTCTGGGTCTTAGTATTCCTTAAACTTTGAGGTTCTCTGTGTCTTAGTGTCTTAACTTGGAGCCATATCACCAACCTCTGTCACTTCTCAGTGTTTCACTGCTGCTAATGCACACTCGAGAAGCCCAGTCAATTTGAACTATGACACTATTACAGAGTCAATTAGGTAGCCGTCATACAGTCTAAAGCACTGCTATATTCCAAGAGCTTACTGTACAAATTCAGCTTAGCCAGGGGCATTTCTGGACTGCAAGTCGTATAAAGAGGTCAGGTGGAAGTCGGAGGAATTGATTGAAACCGCTTCCCATACTTTAGCGGGAAGGGAAAAGATTACAATAACACTGCTTAGTCACCATTAGACTTTTTTTTTTGTACTTGGAAAACATCACTGTAATTACAAACTAGAAATATAACTTTGTATGTTTGCATATTTATCAGAAAAAAAAAAACAACAACGATGAAAAGCCATTCAATCGGAGTCAGAGAACGTTTTGTGAAGAACACTCGACACGCTGCCAAGCTTTCAACAGCTTTCACATCGGCATGGCAAAAGGCCCTGCAGCCAGTTTGTCTCCATCCTATTTGCCAAATCCTCTATTCCAGGAGGGAGAGATTTGTACAGGCCCCCAGAGCTGCTGCTCACTACACAAAAGGAAATATTTCTGACATGGGACTGTAACAGAAAACTCATCTGCAGTCTGCGTGAAAACAGCTATTTCAGTTTGGAGATTTCACCCTGGGTATAAAAAGGAACAGACTTGTTCTGATGTGATACTTTATCCACTTGACTGTTGCCAACAAGCTTTTGGAGCACTGTAGTACCAGGCTCCTTGCATTTTCCTCTGATCATATAGCATTTGAAGTGATAGTTGAATATTTTATTTCACTTGCTATACTGAAATAGCATTCTGTGTGCACAATATGTGTTAGAAATATTGTTCTGAATTGCATCCCAAAACCCTGTATAGTTTCGACTGATACAGCAATTGGAGCTGTTTTGCACTGTGCTGTAGAAACTGTAGCAGACGTTGCGGAAGTGTAAAATTGACTGAGAGATTTAATGGGAGAACATATAGTTTCTAAATTTTGATCTTTGATTGACTTTTACTTTATGACACAGCCATGTCTGTTTCATTGACTATGAATGTAAATTAATTAAATTAAATTATTTTTTTAGCAATAGGTTGAGACGAGCTGTGGAGGGACATATGCATTTCTACAACATACAGTTCAAATCAAATGTAATCAAATGTGAAATAGCTTTTGAACTTATGCTAAACATTCAATTCCAATATTGGGTTGATTGGATGTTGTGTTCATGATATATGGCTTTTCTCTTCTTATTTTTGTAAGTGTTTTTCCCATCCCACATACTTTACTTTTTGAGTGGTGCAACCACTCCAAGGCTCTGCTCCAGCTTTGTCCCTATGTCCACCCATCCCTATGTCCCTACAGTATGTTTAGCGCACCAACAGGGGGTGCTGTTGCACCACTCACTTCAGACTTCCGGATGTCATAGCCTATAAGAACTGTGTTCCACAAACAAAATGTTTGGGCATTCGGTCAGAGATGTGGCTCTTCAACTAGACTGTCAACATCAGGGATGTGTTTCTGGACAGTTATGTGTTTCAAAAACTCATCCATACATCACGCCTATATTTATCATCTGCGAGTGCAGCCTGGATTTGTTACATTTTACTATGGAGATTGTGTCAGACAGAGATATGAGACCCACAGTCTCAAATGTATTTTTTATTGATTTAGATCAATTAGTTCCATTTGGAGATCCACAACCTGCATTGATGGCAAATGGTAAGCAAAATTGTGTCCTTCTCCAGACTCACCAATACTCACTTTTCAGCCATGAATTTGTCCATGTACCTGTCCACCATGTTGTAATTATTGAGCGACACACAGATTGCAAAGAGGGGAAATGAGCTGGGTTGTTCCAGGATTGTTGCATCTCCTACACAGGCCTAGTTTTTTTTTTTAAGATTTATTTTTGGCTTTTGTGCCTTTATTGATAGTTACAGTGAAGACAGACAAGAAAGAGGGACAGAGAGAAGGGGAGAGACATGCAGCAAAGGTCGTCATGAACGGGACGCAAAAACACGCGACGCGCTGTCTAGCCAGAGCCTATATGTGGCATGCGCCTGGACCATTAGGCCAGCGGGCGCCCCTACACAGGCCTAGTTTAATTAATTTGAAAAGGCACAAATATTGTCATACTATTCTTGCATGTTAACATCAGGAATATTTAAGTGCTCTATTTTATCCACCAAAGTAATGTCAGTAATGAAGTCAGTCTGAGTCATCCAATTCTGCCACGTACTGGCCTCCCTTTCTTGTTCACGAGGAAGGGATGGCATTGACTCAGGACACAGGGAGGCTGAAATCGAAGGTTCCTCGCTCAATCCCTGCAGCTTCATGTTTGTGTGCCTCGACCTTCACTGCTTGTGATGAGCCTTGCATGGAGTATGGCATATGGAGTAAACACTTGCTTCCTTTTGTGTGGGAAAGAGAGACTGGATTTCAGTGGATGTTACCTACTGGGAATGCATTTTCCTGCCAAGTGCAACATGTATTGCAGATATAGTGTGAACACTAGAAAGCTACACTCAGTACAGAGCGCAAATCTCCTCCATGCCCTACTAGTGAGCAGAGCGATTTTATTAATGACTTAAACACTGACAGACAATCAAACCTATTAGAAGAACATGCGGGAACTTCTGGGAAGCAATCAGTAGCGTCACCCCCGGAATTCCATTAGTGATTTGTATTTTCCAGCCGTAATGACATCAGGCATAGGCGTACAACTAATTATGTTGGCCCCTTATAATTAATAGTCAGTCTGATTATCCATAAAATGGATAATATGGATTGACTATATTATAGTATTGAATGTGTCTTTCAGAGGGCTGGACTTGGACAAACAAATCGGCCCTGGCATTCAATGCCTTCACCAGCACTTCTGATGTGATAAAAATCAATAATAGCTCCCTCACGCGCACGCACGCACGCACGCACGCACGCACGCACGCACGCACGCACGCACGCACACACACACACACACACACACACACACACACACACAC
>OOFJ01046654.1:0-12073 GCA_900323375.1 Benthosema glaciale
TCTGTCTGTCTGTCTGTCTGTCTGTCTGTCTGTCTGTCTGTCTGTCTGTCTGTCTGTCTGTCTGTCTGTCTGTCTGTCTGTCTGTCTGTCTGTCTGTCTGTCTGTCTGTCTGTCTGTCTGTCTGTCTGTCTGTCTGTCTGTCTGTCTGTCTGTTTAGAGTACCAACAGGTGACTGTTGAGCTTCACACTGTGCACAGGTGCATGATGGGAAGCTCAGTTTTCAGCAGCCATTATTTGATTTCGGCTGTTACAGTACAGTGACAGTACAGTAGAGCAACCCCCCGGGGACCCCCATACGGTAACTGTCATTTCTCTACCGTTTCGGGCGTGGGCCGGCTCGCCAGCAACGGCCGGCACCCTGGGCATGTTCCTGTGGTTCTGGATGTTCCGGGAACCTCCCGGGGACCCCCACACAGTAACTCTGTCATTTCTTGACCGTTTTTGGCCACAGGGCGGCTCGCCGGAACCAGGCCAGCCCCCTGGGCGTCTGGATGTTCCGGGGACCCCCTGGGGACTGCTACACAATAACCCTCTATAGTACAGCGCACAGTAGGCCTACAGTACAGTACAGTAGATATACAGTAACAAAAGTATAGTTGCACCACTCAGTTCACACGGGTGTGATCTTTTATAAGATTATAGCTATAGCCTTAAATATAAATAAATATGTGGACATGCTACGGAAACGGTAAATAATCCTTGCTCTCTGTCCTGGTTTAGTACTATTTGGGGGATTCTGTTGCAATTGGTTGCAAGTTTAAAGTGTCATTTCCGATTTTGGGCCTTAAAGCTGTAGGAAATACTTGCCATTTATATGTTGATTGCAATGTTTTTATGCTGCTGCTGGCATAGTAATACTGGACACAAAACAAATGTTCCATGTGACAGAGGGGTCAAAATTGAACAATAGTTCCTCTATATGGTAGAAATATGTCAACAATACAAAAGACTCTAGTTAATACAAAACAGAAAAATCACACCTGTGTGAAGTGAAGGGCACTCTTATCATCATAGATCATCATACATCAGCTAGCGCCCCTCAAAAAGTACAAATCACGGCACTCCATCTATATGTCCAAAAATCGGAAATAACCCTTTAAACTGCTTGTCGCGAGCCAAGTTGAGTTCAGTGAGTTCAGTCTTGGTTCTGAACTAGGCTTCATTTCACAGTTTCACTATGACATGGGGCATTGGTTAATTAACAACCATAGGACCGTGTATTCACATAATGCATCCAAGTGCCCAGCTGAAGGGACAGTACATAACAGAAGAATAAGGTTTGCACATGCACTGGTAAAAATTAGCTGCGGCTGTTCCCAAAAACAATTCCTGATGAAGATCCTTGTGTGACCGGAACATCGAAGCAATAAACAGTGGAGCAACTTATTACCAGTGTGGGCGGACCTTATTCTTATTTAATTTAACACCCATGAGTCATGACACTGGCTATTGTATACCTGATACCACCTGATGTCAAGAGTCTGTGAGTGGGTCCCAGGGGTGTCACTCTGAAGATAAGCTGGTCCAAGACCAAACTTATGCACGTAGGTGATTGACCAGACCCGCCACGCTTCCTATTTGACTGCACCCCTGTTCACTTTTTTCCTACTTTTAAACATCTTGGCTCGACAGTGTCCAACACCAGTGACCTCAAAATAGAGGTCGACCGACGTCGTGCCCTAGACATGCAGTCCTTATGGAGGCCGTTGTGGAGACACCGGCACATATCCAGGGAGACAATGCTTAGAGTCTGAAATGCCTCTTTCATCTCCGTCCTCCTGTACAGCTCCGTAACATGGCCGCTGGATTGAAGGCATGTCGTGGAGCCAGGATGTCACAACCCAGGCATTAAGAGAGCAAGTGCAACAGCCCCCAGTGCTCTGGTATGGCCACGTCATCCTGCCAGAGGAACATCCAACTCCAACATGCATCATTATGGCCTTCCATCCCCAGCAATCAGGCCGGTTGGACCGTTCATTCAAACTTTAGACAAGCCGGTGGACTGACGTCCTTGTGTTGCTCTTTAGTATTATGCAATTTGCAGCTTCCACTCTAAGGCACAAAGGCCATACTGTTTCAGGCCACCCGATACCTAGTTATCAAGCGATTCTTCCGAGTCGGCTGCTTATCAAGCCGTCGAGATCGAACAGTCCCATGTAGTCTGGCAACATGCCGGGCACGATTGGCATTGATAAGAGGGAAACGTGGAAATCTTCTGACAGAAACAACAACATGTGTTGCGACTTGCTCGCGGTTAAGGTTAGGTTGGGGATTGGGGGAGGGTTAGAAATAGTAATGTTTGACTTACTGGGCTACTAACCCTAGCCAAACCCTCAAACCTAACCCTAAAACCGAAAGCAAGACAGTCGGAGGCGGGGCTGAGGACCGTTATAAACTCAGTCGGCTCGCAGCATGACGAGGCGACAGATCTTAACCGCTTGATAAGCAGCCGACTCGGAAGAATCGCTTGATAACTCCAAACATCGGCTGTTCAGGCAAAGCGGTTTGTACTAATCAATACAATCTCCAATTTATTTTTTAATATAAGATATATGGTGAAAGCTTTGTTCCAGTGATGAACTGTGATACAATAAAAAACAACTTTCTTCTTTCTTTTTCTTTTTCCTTTCTTTTCTATTCTTTTGTAGTAAAAATGCTTTCACAAAAAATCAGAAGCACTTGGAGGAACTTTGTTTGGACAACAAATCTCCAGGAGTCATTGCCTGTAGCTTTTTTTGATTGATTGATTGAATACTTTATTGGCAGAAATGAAATTAGTACAGCATACAGTCAGACACGAATTAAATCAGTACAGGGTACAGTCAAACACAACAGCCAAAGGGAACACCGAAAAAAGTCCTTGCGGTCTTGTTTCCATTCAGGTCCTGGGTATTCAGTTCATCATCATGACATAATAATAACAATAACAATTTTCAAATCATCATAAAAGGTAAACAACTAACAAAACAGTACAGGTTGGGGAACAAAAGAAGGTGGGGGAAGTCGCTGGACTAGAGGGAGGGGGGGAAGTCAATTCCTCTCCCTTTGGCATGCTGAAAGGTGTTTTTTCAGGCTTGGAAATGAATCTTCCACACCGGAGTTCCAGACTAATATCTACGCAGTGATATATATTAGTCTGGCCATGCCAGGCTAGAGAGTAGTGATGAAGGGTAGACCAAGAGCTTTTCGTCACAACAGCGACTGTAATACAGTCTCGGGCTGCTCCGATTCTCTGGCTGATCTCCTGCTCCGTCCATCCCGGCCGCCACACACTTGACTGTGAACCGGTCCAGCGAGAGCTGAAGGTCACCCTGGTCTTCCACACACTCCATTCACATTGTATTAGAAGAACACATTCCTTTGTGGCCTGCTGCTTTTTAGTATGAGAACATTTGCATAATAGCTAAATTAGAGCGGAAAGTTCCACACCAAAATCGTTCTTCTCCAGAGGGCCAGACGTTTGAGGGAAAGCCTCTGTTGCTTGAAACATCCACTGCATTAAATAAAATTAATTGGAGCTACTTTGTGTGCGTGGACGTTTCTTCTGTATTAAACAAATAAAAAAATGATTACAACTTATACCTTAGACATAGCTGACCGGGGTCTACCGCAAGGCTCTATTTTAGGGCCAGTAGTATTTTCCTTGTCTTTGGCGAAAATAGCAGATGTACAAGCTCACAGCACGTCGCATTGCAAGCTTGTAAATTTGCTATTTTAGTACCTGTTCTAGGTACTTCTTTGCCCCATAATGGGGACGCAATGTGTAAAGGTTTTCATGGTGATGTTTTAGGCTGCCATTTAGCCGCACCATTGCAAATATCCTAGTGAAACACTATTTACAAGGTACCCCGACTCCCTACTCGCTGTCACCAGGAATTAAGTGGTCCTCCTGAGTGAGAAATAACAGTTAAAGATGGATGATGCAGGTGGCTCGTGGCTGATGATGGTCTGGGAGAAAAAGAAAAAAAACAACAGAGAAAAACTGGTGGATGCAGCTCGACTGGCTATTCCTAGATTCTGGCTTGTGACTCGCGTTGCCAGACCGTTGCAATTTCCAAATGCTTCCATCATACAGTCTGGTGCAACGGAAGTTCTATCATGAGTCAAATATAAAGTGTAAGTGGATCCTCCTCCACACTTCATTTTCGTCTTTACAGTCACGCAAATTTACTCCAATATGAATCAAAACCATCTAAGGATAATATAGCTTGATTGCTTCTTGGCAGAAATGGAAATGAAAAAATAAGCTCTAGGCCTAAAGATATTTTAAAATATATTTCTGTGAGTGTAGTTCACAAGTGTAGTTAGTGCTGGTACAGGCAGTAAGTAGTGTAGTTCTATATAGCATTTAGAGAATGTTACGTGTGGTACTAAACATTAACCAGGACGTCAGCACGTCACCAACAAGCGTCTGTACGAGGCATTACCAAGTGTATCAGAGAAGATAGCAGTAAGGAGAATGAGAGTAGCTGGCCACTGCCACCGACACCAAGAACTCCCAGCCAAAAAGCTTGTACTGTGGGAACCAACACATGGGCATTGATCGAGAGGACGTCCCACACCTACCTTTGTGGACGTCCTAAAGAAAGATGCTGGTGCAGAGAGCACAAATGAGCTGGCCAGATGTATGGAGAACCCGAGATGACTGGAGACGCCGATGGAGGGCTCGTCTGAGGACGACGTAGAGAGAGAATAGTAGTCTGGCTGTACGTGAGACTAGTTTGTGACCAAAGGTTGAGCGGGGGTCTTTGCTGCTATCAGTGGAAAGTAACTCCTGTGAATACATTTAGACTGAACTTAAGTACAATTATGACTTTTTTTTCTTCTTCTTTTTGACTTTACTTGAGTATGTCACATTTTCAGTACATATTTTACAAAACATACAGTAACCACTTCAGCCCAATATACATTTCAGCTATGTGAAAATAGTCGATCTACATTTCCACAATACGTCACATCGTGACACATTGTGAGCTTGTAGATCTGCTATTTAAAAACAAAACAAAACGTTCTGCATAATGACTGCTTTCTACTTTTGGTACTTTTAAGTATAGGCTACTTTGTACTTAAAGGGATATTTCACTTTAAAAAAAAAACTTTAGTCATTTTATCGCGTACTCAGGCTTATGTGAACACCACAGACAGTTTTTAAGTTGTTTGATTCAACATTTAGATTTGATATTCATTTTAGCTGCCCCGCCCCCTTCCTATACAAACCCATTATAACGTCAAACTCCATTTTAACCATGATAGATTAATCGAAAACACCCAACCTTTTTTCTGTTGACCGATATTGTCCTTCTAATACATGAGGGGGCCGTGGATTTTCATTGAAGTTATAATGGGTTTGTATAGGAACTTAAAAACTATCTGGGGTGTTCACATAAGCCTGAGTAGACGATGAAATGACAAAAAGTTTTTTTGAAAGTGAATTATCCCTTGGACGGTCGGACGGACTGACGGACAGACAGACAGGTTTGCTGACTGGTTTGCTGCTACTGTAGGTGGACAGGTGAACACAGATAAAGACAGTAAGTTGGCAAACAGAAACTGATTTACTGAATTTCTTTGCAATGCAAAGCCTATGCAAGCTAGTCAGCATAATTGGCGCAGCGGCACTATATGTGAATGTTGATGAATAAGACCTGAAGCCTTATGTAGCCTAGAGGCTAGCTACGTCAGGCAAATGTCATTATTATTGTGTCACGCCAGTCATGCTCATTGCTCTTTCACTCTACTGTATACCAGTGCCATAGCTTTGAGCATGTACTGTAGTAGCTAGCCTATGTGAGGGCTTCTGTGATGGCATAGTGCACTGGTTCGCAAACACTGGGTCGGGACCCATTTGTAGGTTGTGAACAATGTTAGGACAACTGTGTGGTGACTGCCCTACTAGTTCCACACTGTTTGCAATGTGGTGCGAAGCGACACCTTGTGTGCTTGTATAGATCTGCTATTGTCACTTGTTTAGGCAAATCTTGAGCAAAAACGTTTAAGAACCGCACTGGTGTAGTGGCTCTGTGTGCCTGATGGATTGGAATGATGGCTTGTACAATGTTCTGGTTATTAACTTTTTGTGTAATGGTCGAGAAAGAAGCAAGCTATTTTCAATGAATAGCCAATAAGTTACATTAATTGTGAAAATTAATATTGTGATTTTTGAGTACTTTCGAGAAACTGTGAAGCCCTGCCATATATAATCCCGACGCTGCTCGGGTGTTTTGTGTTCAAGTAGGGCATTAGTTTACAATAAAACATAATTAATAAAAGTTGAAATATGAGGATATGGAGATTTCTGCAACAATTTAATGAAATGATGGGTGTGTGTCCTCGACAGAGAAAGGCTGTTAATTGTGTTTCCTTTGGAGAATGCTGTTTCATGGTGTCTGCTCTTGTAATGTGCTGTTGAGTCTGTTCTTTTGTCACTTGTATCACTTATTGATGTAGCTGTCATCCATTAGGGTTCTGTTGTAATGCTTTATGTTTCTGTGTAGCCTATACTGTAGTCTGCCATTTATATTTGATGCTAATCATGTCCCATGGCATGTCGTTTGTTTTAGATTTAATTCCCTAATGCTTCCGACTCAATGCTTTTTTGACATGTTGCAGATGTTTTAGATTGCAGTACTATTGAAGTTGGTATTTATTGTAATATAAGTCAGCAATATTGCACAAGAGGGCGTGATTGTTGGCACGACGGTGATGCGCACAGGAACGAGACGTCGTCGAGTTCCACGAGCATCACTGGTTCATTCTGGTTTAAGCACGGGTAGAGAGCCTATTTCAACCAATCAGATTGCTTGTTCCATGTACCAGCTTTATAATACTATTTTTATCGCATAATATAGTCTATATTGAGTGAGTATACTAACTGTGTTAATGATTCTGTGATTATGGTAAGCTTATATTTCACTAGAGCAAGGAAGCCTGCACGACTCCAATACGTGTGAGTCTCTCTGAACAGCGGGTGCGCGGTTGAGGAAAGTTCACTTTTCAAGAAATCTCTAAGAAGAGAATACCAGCACTCATGGAACTGTCCTTTATTAAGGCACTTTATTATTTTATAAATAAATGGCAAAAACATCCAGACGGGCCAAAAGAAAAATTCCGAGGGGCAAATTTCGGTCCGCGGGCCGCCTGTTGCCGACCCCTGCCCTACTTGATCATATACTACAGTGTCACACAAAAGCATCAAAGGTAGCAGATCCTGAAAAGTTTTGGACATATGAGGTTTCCACCCAACACATACAGTACAGTATGAGTGCACAGTAGCTGCAGCACACACGCACACGCAGCACCATCTCCCTCTCTCCTTCACGCTACATGCGTTCTGTCCCGCACCTTCGCTGCCGCCACTCAAAGTAATAACATAAAAGCAGCTCTGTCTACCTCAGCGCATAATTATCGTCAGATAATCCTTTGATAATCCCCAGCACTGTAAAAACAGTGGGATCAATCGCACCTGCCGAGCCGTGTTTCCTCATTATGTTTTTTTTTTTTCTTTTTTTTTTAAAGTAGTGCAGCTACTGTAGCTCCCGTTTGCTTCCTCGTGGAGAGAGAGAGAGGCGGCATGGGAGATGCGCAGGCGAAATAATAAACACAAGGCCCCTTTAATGTGTATGAAAAATAAATATGGCGGGTGTAACACAGAGGAAATCAAGTACCTCCGTGGCGATCAAATGACATGAAAGGTTCTCTCACACTACAGGCATCTTGATTATTACTGCTCCTCAAGCTAATGATTGTTACCCGGAGATGTCGGCCCCGTGAAATGTTTTGACAGTGTTGCGTGGAAGACGGGCGGACTGCATGTGGAGTTGATGCGTGTGAACTGTGAATTACCTTTAGTGCAGTTTGACGTTCCCCATGCATCGTTGCTGTACGGTTTTGAAATGAACCGTTAATGTAGGGTGGAAAGCTCATAATGTCCTTTTCGGGATAAAAGTTAAAACGATAGCAGATTTTACAAGTTCAAAACGCATCGCTCCATGCCGTGATTTGTGCATCTGATACTTTGTGATGCTTTTGTGTGACACAGGAGCACTGGAGGTGCGAGCCTGATACAGCGTTGATGATATATTTATTTTCTTTGTTTCAGATGAACTAGACGTTCTATTTCAGAGAAGTGTCGGTTTCTTTGTGGTTTCCGCTGTGGATTTAAACAGCTTGTGCCTTCTTTTATTTTTTTTGTGCCTTTTTGCACACGATTATAGTCCATTTTGTGGGGTGAATAAGTCCAGCTTTTGTTCCGCTGGCGGCACTCCTGAAGGGAGGGAGAGCCAGAGAGCCTGTGTGGCAATTAGAAGTCTTTAATAAAAGCGTTTAGACAAGATTAAAACTGCAGGCCGGCCAGTGGTTTGGAAATGAGGCTGTTCATCAGCCCACACAGTCCTCTTTTGCCCTTGTGCCGGCCCGATGCTCCCGTTCCAACGTCCCAAGTTCATCCTAGAGCTTCCTGTGTTGGGTGGAAACCTCATTTGTCCCAAACTGTTACTTGACTGGATTAATATAAAAAAAAATCAAAATTAGCTTGAACGGTGTCACGCTTCACGGCAAAGTTCAAGCTTTTTGGATCTGCTAGTGTGATGCTTTTGTGTGATCAAGTAGGGTGTTCATTTATGAAAGTTAGTAGGTACCCTCACAAAAAAAACATGCAGTAATCTTCGTCTCTATACTGCCTCCCTCTGGCCTGGCGGGGTGCCTGATGGAGGTGGAAAGGAACTGGTTTGAATAATGTGTTCCTTCCACGCGTTATGGGTGAAACTCCACCCTGTCACGTGAAAAGAAGCGGCTTGGACTCCTCATGCATTGAAGGAAGCATGAGGTCAGTCGGTTGCTCTCCCTGTGGTTGACAGAGGGAGTGTAGTGCCCAGGATTACATCAGACCATGACATTGGGTGAAAAAAATGGGTTACAAAAATTGTGAGATAAACATGCATGACCAGAGGCTTACATACAGTACTAGATAGAGCGTATTATTAAAATATATAATCTTTATTGGAAAATGCAACTTAACCCCTACTTGTAGTTACTGTAGGTTAATTTAGTATAAGGCTAAAGCAGTGACCAATAGTGATCAACATCTGTATGAGCTAAGGACTCACCAAAGACACAAAGAGACAGTCTTAAAAAATAAGGCATCAGCGTTTTAAATAGAATATGTAAATAAAAGCCACAATCTCATCTAGGCTTCCAGCATGCAGCTGCTTGGCAGATTAATCTTCTCATTACCCTCTATCATGTTGAACGTGTGTGTGCATGTGTGCGTGTGTACTGTATGTCTCTGAATTGTATTTAGATGATGATCTCCGGCGCTCCTATAGCGCTGACTCTGAAATTCATTTGGCCTCCGGTTGGAAGTGCTAATGGGGCCATCTTTGAGATTAAGGCTTTAATAGCAACGTGGAGTTATATTACTGATGGATTAAGAGATAATGAAAGTAGCCTCCCAACATCACGGACAAGACATCGCCCAGTTCATTGAGCCTATTACCACAATTATAAATAACTAGTGATAAATAACTAGTGCACCTTTTATTGCGTTAGCTTTGTGTCTACGTGCTCCTCAAAGGTGCATCGCACCACTTTAGGTTTGTTTTGCTTTTCTCAGACCCCCCTGGGGTAGACTCAGAGATCGATGCAGTAAGCTGAGCTGTGAACGGCATAGCGATGAGTGCGGGCCTCACTTTTATAAATGCAAATCTTAAACGGTCCGGGCTGGCTGCTTGTGTTTTCAGCAGGACTGCGGTTAACCGAAGCCTCAAGTCTAATTGATTTGCAGGAGTTGTGTACGCGTTCAGCCTCAAAGTCTCGTCTCTCTGTTCATCACATACTGCATGTACCGCTGTAGTTGTCAGGGTAGAAACCTCTTATTTCCATATTGTTGGTGTTTTTTTTTGTAAATTAAGTTAATGTAACTTTACCCTTCTCCCCCGAATTTGAACCCCGTTCCTTGCGCAAGTGCTGCTCTCAAGAGACAATCCAGCACTCCCTAGTTTGTACCGTTGACCTAATAGAGCCGGCCTGCTTGCTCAGGGGATAAATTGAATCTTTACCATCAGATCAAAATCCATGTCAGATCCTGCTCTAGGCGAGCTATGGCCTTTGACATGATCTAAATGTCTTAATAGAAGAGCAGAGAGACAAAATACAACCATCCCAGTAATATAGTTATATTGTATTAACACATTCTACCATACAGACTTTATAAGTTGTATTGTATTAACATAAGCTACTCTTCCAAACAGACTGGACAACATAATATTTAGTTATTAAAACAGTAACATAGTGCCACTTTCACGCCCCACTTGACCACTAGTGCCACACAAAAGCATTAAAAGTAGCGGATCCACAAGCTCGAAACATGGTGGCGAAGAATTGTGTTTCCAGCTTGTCAATCTGCTACATTTGCCATTTTTGAATTTGACCCCAGACAATGAGGTTTCCACCCGACAGAGACTTTAGCGGTATGTTCGAGCGGAGTGACTCCCACGCCTGATAATTCCTTCTATCAGTAACCTACTTAACACCTGAAACTCTGGAGCTATATAGGCAGCGGGCCAAAAAGGTAATAATGACTGCAGTTAATAAATTAAGCAAATCAATTAAGCGCTCGACTGATAAAAAAAAAAGAGAAAGTAAGAAAGAAAGAAAGAAAGAAAGCAGTGAGCTGCTCTGATAGAGCCTATAGCCATCAGTGATCTTTTACCTTTCTTTTTTTCTGAAGTGATTTAAAGTGGCCGATGTTCCCACATCTCTGTCTATTTCACCACTTTAAAGGTAGCTAGGGTTCATTCACCTCATGGCTCAGGCCTTAAGCCTGAACCACTGACCGTGGTGAAGTGGTGAAAAGTGACCGGTAGAGCAGCTGGATGCGAACCGTGAGGTTCGTCCACAAAGTAACAAGTTTTGTATTGACTTGGGCTTTTGTTTAAAATGTACCCATTCTGCATACTGTGAAAAAAAAATGTCAATGAATCAATAAAAAGGCAGTTTGATCCCGGGTTCTCCCAGAGTTAGTGTCCTTGAGCAAGACATGAAGCCCTAATTGCTCCAGATGTGCGAGTTGGTGCCTTGCATGGTTTCCTCTGCCGTCGGCGTGTGAATGCACCATTTACCGTTTTTTTTGTCATGAGCTGCTAACATCTGGCTGGCTGGCCGTGCGCTCTGTGAATGGGAACGGTGTGACTGCGGTCTGTTTGGTCATCGTCCCGTTCTGCCATGTTGGGGACAATTGCCAATTCCGCTTAGGCCCAAAACAGAGAGAAATCTGTCTCACCTGGAGCGGATTCATTAGAGTCCAGCTGCTGGCAGCAGCTAGCACCACTGTAGTGAGAGTGCAGGGCTCAAAGGATGGCCGTGTCACTCTGTCAGTCGGTGCTGTGACCTCGCATCACTAGGCTTTGTTTTCCCACATGCAGAAAAAGCCGGGTTTTGGTTCCAAACAGACTAGCGTGTTCCGGTGTTGGCCACACCCACTCCCCAACTACAGACCTAACATCTGGTTATGTAGCGGCTCTGTCGGGTGGAAACCTCATACGTCCAAAACTGTTACTTTTTCCAAATTCAATCAATAGTAGCAAAAGTAACTGAGCTTGTAGATCTGCTATACTTTTGAACACAAAAATATGGAGATAAGATGTTTCTTTCGTCCGGCTGGTTATGAATATTGTGTTAATGCACACATGCACACACAGACACAAGCACAAATGCACGCACAGACACACACACAGACACACACATGTGCGCACGCACGCACGCTCTCACTCACAGAGTGCTGGCCCGTGGTCAGTAGTGTAGCACTGCAGTCTATCAACACTCTAAGCCACTTCAACATTTCTTCATGTATTCATGTCGACACACACGTGTGTGCAAGCACGCACGCACGCACGCACACACACTCACTCACTCACTCACTCTGCAGGAGCAAGGAGGACTACGTTGCCATGGTGACAGGGAGTGATGTCACAGCACAGTGGTGGGGAGTAGAAATATTATTCTCTCTCTCTCTCTCTCTCTCTCTCTCTCTCTCTCTCTCTCTCTCTCTCTCTCTGGCTCACTGTCACAACAGCAG
>OOFJ01046720.1:1423-24142 GCA_900323375.1 Benthosema glaciale
TGTCTGTCTGTCTGTCTGTCTGTCTGTCTGTCTGTCTGTCGCTCTGCCCCGATATATAGACAGACAGACAGACAGACAGACAGACAGACAGACAGACAGACAGTCAGACAGACAGACAGACAGACAGACAGACAGACAGACAGACAGACAGACAGACAGACAGACAGACAGACAGACAGACAGACAGACAGACAGACAGACAGACGAGCTACTGGCTGCATGGCTGACTCGTGGTATAACCAGCCATGCAGGGGAGGAAGAAATGTCTGCCTGTCTAGCAGTCAGTGTCAAGCCAGATGTTCTGTGGTTCCACTGTGTAAACCAACTTGCATCTGTTTATTGGCCTTCCAAAATGTTTGTTACCGCTGTATTCATTATGGTCATGGCAGTTCCGTGGACCCCCACAGCCCACCACACCCTCCTCCATTTGCCTAACCAATAACATTGTTAAGGTTGAGGGTGTGAGTATGTTCACTGCATGGGCGAAGTTGTGACGTAACGTTGACGTTGGACCTGTGAGTGTGGACCTATTCAGATTTGTAAAAAAATAATAAACATCTTTCGACAGCAGATGAGGCTATATTCACAAAGGACTCGAAATAAGATATATGGATTACTCTATATAAGTGATTGATTGATTGATTGATTGATTGATTGATTGATTGATTGATTGATTGATTCTATTAACATTTTGCAGAAAATGCATGGGTTTAAGGAAAGTGCAGGTCAATACAAAATCTATTAAGCGGATAAAAAAACACTACGATTATTTTATTTTATTTGTTTATTTTACAAAAGAGTCCTCCAAGTAAGTTAGTCTATAGAGTCAGACATCACCTCACTATAAGTAGGCCTACGCCAAACAAGTCAGCAGGCATGCCTAAAACTAGAGCTAGTCTAAAACCGCTATATGAAAACACCATCACCAGAACCAGAGAGTATAGAATGAACCAGCCACTAAAGAGTTAAACAAGGTGTCTCCCTTAATTACGCGAGCCTGAACTGTAGCCCGAGGCAGGAGAAGCCTTGACCCCTAGCAGGATCCAGATGTGGTGGTCTCAGGGGGGGCTTCTACCCCCAAAACAGACCCCCGAGTCGAAAGCAGACAGGCCGGCATGCATGCACGTCTGTCAGTCTGTTTGGTCACTAGTCTGAGGCCGCTCCTCCAGGCAGCGAGAGAGAGAGAGAAAGAGAGAGAGAGAGAGAGAGAGAGAGAGAGAGAGAGAGAGAGAGAGAGACATTTGGTCTGGTCACGTTCAGAGCTGGCTCTGTGTCTAGCATCTGCGGCTAAAATTGTGCTTGAATTGATGAGGGCAATTTCGTAAGGTAGAGAGAGGAAAGAAGGGGGAAAATACCATGGTTCGTGGGGGTGGGGACTGCATGCACGGGGAGTTTTGTTTCGTGGCAAAGTCAGACATAGCCCTTTGAGCTGTATTATATAGACTCCAAACAGAATAGAACAATAACAATATTGTTAATAGTAGTAATATAACAATACCACTATACCACCACCAACAAAACATATCTAGCCTATACACACATCCTTGTGATGGGGCGAATAAGATAATTTCCTGTGAAAACTCTCTTTCCAAATGGAAGCAATATAATCCATAACCACCATCCCATGGAGTCTATTTATGTTCCAACTCCTTTCTGTTTCCTATGTGTGCGCCATAACTTTTTTTTGGGGAGAATATACATTCCATCACCCATCCATCCATTCAGACTATAGGCCTATACGCACACATGCAGAGCAGACCAGTCAGTATACGCTTCAAGTCAAGAGGACGGGCACCGGCGCATGGTTGGATTTTTATTAATGGTGTTTCAGGAAAACTTCACAGCAAGCTTGCGAAGCTATATAACAAAAAAGACAAGGTACTTGAAACAACCCTCAGCCATATAGCCAGCCAGGTAGTTGACATTTCTCTCCTATCTCCTTGATTTAAAGTTATCTGGGGTGCGCTGTAGAAAACACAGGACATGTGTATAGCCTACGTGTCTAGTGAAAGTGAAACTTATTTTAATTTCTATTTTTCACGGTATAAAACGGAAAATGCGATATATAGAGCACTGAGTGAGTGGTTTACTATGAGGATGGATGGAGGGAGGCATGGCCAGATGTGGTGGTGGTGTGGTGTGTAGTAGGCTATAGTCTGTGTGTGTAGGCGTGAGCCAAAAGCGCACTCTAAAAAACATCACGGAATCACATTACTGTCCAGGAATGCCCCGCAACGAATAAACCTCAGCGGTATAGCCCCAAAACAGGGAAGTCTAGAGCTCTCTGGTGGAGCTGTTGCCCCCGCGACCCGGCAACGGATAAGCGGTTGAAGATGGATGGATGGATGGTATAGCCCAAAAAAAACCTAATTAAATTTACGGTGAAATAACGGCATTTTATCGAAAAGAAAAAGCCTCAACCCACCCATTCCACGATGCCTGTGGTGCGTGGTGGTATTACTTGGAGAAACGACACACAACAAAAAACAACACTCTCCAGCACGCCAGAACAAGAGCAATGGCTGCGCATCATAACGCAGTCAGCCATCCTGTAAATATTTCCGAGCACTCAATTGTTTTGCCTGCTTATCTCTTATGGGACAGTATCCTGCTTTTTTTGGTGCCGCCGCCGCGATGAAGGCAGGGCTTTGCCTCTCGCTGCAGTGACACACAGCTTCCTTCTCAACGGCTTCAGTGACTTCACTTCCCAAATTTAGAGAGAGGGGAGAAAAAAAAACCATCCGGTAAAACTGTCTCTTTCTTTCTCTCTCCTCCGCGACAACATACCATACCGGGGGGCTGGAATTATAATTCAGGAGCAGTGTCATGTTTGGAATATTGTTGGGGTCCGCTGAAAATTGCGCAAAATGGACGGAACTATTAAGGTAAGGGTGGAGAACCGAACCGGGGTGTAGTAGGGAGTTGTTTTATGAGAGATTGCTTTTTCAGAGTTGCGCCTCCTTTTTTAGCAGGGGCTCGATGTGCCTGTGTTGTGTGTCTGTGTGAGCTGGATGGAGCCTCCAATCTGACGGCAATGAGCGGCTTTTTCTCTCGGTCGGAGAGCGGTAACCAGATTTCCTTCTTTCTTTTCCTCTTTCTTTCAAAGTTTCCCTTTCCCCCCCTTTAACGACAAACTCCGCTATTGTGAGGAAACCGCTGCGTTTGGATTAGGGGGCTATATCTATCTGTCACGTTTGGGATTTTATAGACCGAGCGCACAATTACGCACGTCTGGAATGTCACATAACGGAGCTCGGGGCTATTTTGGCTCAGACAATAGCATATACGCCACACACACGCCAGCTGAAGTATAACTAAGCTAAAGCCAGGTCTACGTTTTTTACATTATAGGCACAACGATTCGTTTTTTGTACGCTTTCGTTTTATTTGGTCTGTCTGTGGCGATTGAGCAACACCATTCATTATTGTCGGATATGTATTACCGTTAGATCAGCTCACTCATGATGATGTGTCGAGCTGCGCAACAGTGCTGTGGCATGCCGCCCGGCTGGCTGGGTCCAGGGATGTCGTGAGTCTAAACTAAGATGCTTTATATATTCGAAATAAATATGTGATGTCTAGTTTTTGTATGATAATCGAAACGTTCAGAAAATCAGTGTTGAATAGCAACTAATGCCATGTACTCTTCTTAGCAAAACGGTCGTTTGGAAATTGTAGAGATATGGTAACTCCTGCTTCGTTTGCAACACTCAAAACCACAAACCCTCACAATCATACCTTGGCTTGGCCCTTATGTAGTTAAACAGCCATTTCGAAATGGCATGTTACAGTCAAGACGAGAGCTGGTCTATATTAGCCCTGGCTACTGTCCCCCGACATTGAAATTCCAGATGCATCGTGGCTGCCTGTAGCCACCAGATGTTGAATGGCAAGGCAAGCCCCCATTATTTCATAGTGTGATGTCCTCAGTTCATGTCTGCCAGCCAACAAGTGTAGGCTTACAAGAATGCCACATCTGTATTTGGGGGTGATTGTTGTTGGGAAAAAAAATGAAGGGAGCTTGTTTTCTTTTGGAAATTTAAAGTGGTGGGTCTGTGGCGGGCTGGGTGTGGTGTAACTTTTAGAAGAGTGTAAACGTTGGCTAGACAAAAATGGCAGGCTGAATAGTCACTTAAATTCCCCCATTCTTCTCTTAACCGCTGCAGTCCTAATTGTTTTTATATCAATTGGAGAGGACGTGACTCCGATGTGTCTCACGGACTTAACGGTCCAGCCTCAACATTTGAGTCAAATCAACAAGTTGTGACAAGCCATGTAATCAATTTCTCCATACATTATACATGACTGGTGGCAAACTGTATTTCAGACCAAGCTGGGCCAAAAGGAAGGGCTCTCCAGCCATGAGAGTTTCCTGTTCTTCACAATCTTTTCCTGACAGGTTTCCTTTTCCTCCTCAAACAAAAGACAGGAATGCACCCCCTATGAATCGCTCCTGCGGGATGGGTGTGTGTGAACGCCAAACAGATGCACGTGCAGTCTGGACGCTGAGCTCTCTCTCTCGTGCTCGCGCACACACTCACACACACACACCACACACATCCAGTCTGTGTTGTGACGCATTTGGAAAGACACACACAGACCTGGGCTGATATAGCAGCACAACAGAGGTGCCCCCCCCCGGCAGGTGTCACCCTCACATAATGCTCACATTGAAGACTTAACTATACTCTGGCTGTCTGGCAAGAATGCTCTTAAACTTCTCTCTTTTCCTTCTGAAATAACTTAAGTCATAATGAAAATAAGTTGGGTCTTCATGAAGTGTATCCCCCCATTTAACAATAGTTATCAATAACTCTTTGTGCGTACTACATCATACACAGTAAAATCAGTATTCATCCATTTGTAACTTGGAGAGTTACAAATGGACCGTTATGGGTGCATTTGGTTACAATTTGGTTACATTTGTACTTGGAGTTAAACCAACACTTATAACTTTACTGTTTAGGAAAGGAGAAAGAAAAAAAAAACTGCATGAGATCAACTGACTGGATCTCTATCCTTTATCACACCCTCCCCGTTGGCAGCCTGTGCGTGTGTGTTCACCACAGATACTGGAGGGAAAACATACCAAATTGGCACTCTTGTCTGTTGATGCTAGACCGCTCGGCATGCGCTCCTATTTTTAAAAGCTTCTCTCTGTATAATCTTGATAGGCACATGCCACGTGCCAATCAACAATTCTATTGCGCAAGCTGATATGTCACTGTAGATGTAACGTTGCAACAGTCAATAGCCGGCTTTTCCCCTTATCAAGCCAGCACTGAGACATTCTCTCCTCTCTATACCATGCTTTATCGTCCAGGCTAGCTGGTGTGGCCCACTCAGATAGCGTGAATACTTGCTTGCTGCCAGTGTCCAGGCTATATGATGGCCTTCCAGTGATGAAATCACTGGAAAGTCCAAAATGTCTTATATAGGAATGGTTCGAGAAGTTACTTTATACGCTTGCATGCCACATATCTCTAAATTGAATTTCATTATTATGGACATGGACTCCTATTTTGTCACAGGGGAACCTGACAACAAACAATGTTGATGATTGGGAATGTTTTTTTGTTTTGTTTAAATTAAATTGATTCATAATGGTGACATTGAAACATAATAATGGGCACAACCAATGTTTGTGTTGTTATAGATTTGAAGTGAATTGAATCATATAGTATATTTTGATGTCAATCAAGTCACCTTAATTCAAGTGGCAGATGCCAAAAATAGTTTTTTTAGGGGCATGTCATGTGATCTACCTGCACAGCCCTTGTGATCTATCTACCTTTTGGGCACCCCTAATATAGTTATTATTATACAAGTAATTTGACTGGGGACTCCCTGGAACCTCCTCATGGACCCCTGTGGGGTCCACAGACCCCACTTTGAAAGCACCACACCTTGTCCAAATAGTGAACCCAAGTGCAGCGACATCACATTCTCAAATCACAGCCTTGTGAAGATTGTTAAAGATGCAGTACAAATACAATCACCAAACTATTTGACAATCAAAATGTTGACTGTTCTGTCTGGCTTATTGGAAGATTGACATTCCATAGTTAAGACAATGTTCAACATACCAATGCATTTTATACCATTATTTAAAGTTAAAAAATGTAAACACAACTTTTTACAGCTTAAAAAAATAAAAAAATAAAGCATTTTGCTGTTACATACATCAATCATTGTATTTTCAGAGGCAAAACATATCAAGCAATTCATTTATTTCATAACAAATGCCAGTTGTGGGGTAAGAGTGTTTCAACAGAGGGCGGTATATTTTTGCCATAGAATGGGCCTTGAACAACTACTTTATCTTCATATAACTTCATATAACATAGAACTGGTCCTCACCAATGTACATTATAATAAGGTACCATTTTTGTCTACTCACTCTGTGTCTCAGAGGAGGACTGTGGACAGTTCAGAAACATGCCTACCAGTGACATTATTGATGGGGAATCCAAGCTAATAGAAACTGCAGGCTTTCTATTCCTGGAAAGTTAGCATGGTATAATGGAAGCCATTGTTCTCGCAATAATAACAATCTAAATAATTTGTTTTGTATTTTGTTAATATGGGACAGTCACACAGATGGATTAGGGAAAAAAAATCACACCCGACTTTTGGCGTCCTCACTTTTCTGTTCTCCCTCAGCCAATCAAATCATCGCTATGGGGTACACACGCGCACACACAAAGCTGGGAATAGAAGAGGCAAGAAACCCCTCAAAAATAGTACAATTTTATCATGAGCATTAGTGAGGACCAATTATATGAACATAGGTTGAAAATCAGTGAAGTCTTCCTTCAACAATCAGCCACACTTTCTCTTCTTTCACTTAGATGATTACTTCCATTTCTTTCTTTGTCCATTCCACAGACTGTGCATGTGATAAATGTCAACTGACCAATCTGCACCATTTAGGAAGCATTTACTTAGATTGCCATCATTATCAGAATCTGCAAATTGAATATAACATTAATGATTGACACATTCTGACCATCACATTTCATATGAAGCGGAACAGCAATCATACGTGCCATTGGTCACAGTGTGAAAACATCACACCCACTACATCTATTTCAGCAGGAACCAATCTACATATCAATTGAGTTTGGAGTCACAGTGTACTTCAGATAGATGTACTTCAGTGACTGACGCCACAGGCCACATGAAGTCCAAGATCCACGTTAGAGCTATATGCCGTTCCCAAGTTAGATCAATATGATCCAACTTGATATATATTACGTTTGTATGTATAATTTTCTCTAACTCGGCCTCACGCTGGTGTTGTTATACTCTTTCAGAATACCGTCAACATTCATACAAATGTGCTTGGAGGACTTAACTGTTGCTATTGTTTCAAATTTCAATAAATAAAATTGGTCATGGTTTCCATTATTTAAAAAATTATGACAAACTCTGTCTTACCAAATATGCTGGCATGGAATTAAAGCCCAGAATGAATGTCTCAAAGGAAGGTTTTAGACTAAATACTAAAATGGAATTTTGAAAGTTTGATCCATGCATATCAACTGCCATTATAATTATTCCCCAAACAGATATATGGCATTATGGAATGAAACCTTTCAATCTTTATAGGGATTAGGCTCGTCTCGGTCTAAGCTGCTCCATCAGATCGTATTGAACACAGATGTGCGTCAAATAAAAACCTAATCCCTGACACAAGGCCATAACTGTAATGATTTCACTAAGATATTCAATCTTAAAGTCATCTTCTTATTTGATCGATGGATTACTACCAAAAATTGACTCATGAAGAAGTAATGAGCATCCATCAGGGCACCAATAAGGCCCAGCCCAGGGGTAACAGACAATGCATTGCTTGTCAGAGAGAGCTTTATTTGTCACACTGGGCATTGTCTTGAAAGTCTTTACTTGTATTGAGATCAGCATGTTTGATCTGCGATCCCTGGAGTACGTGTAATCCATGCATTGCTTGGAGGACGACATCAGATGGAAGAGCACGTGTCGTGCATGCATGGGGAGCTACAAGAGTATCTTAGCCAAGCCCAGAGTGGCTGCGTTAGTTTGTTTTCTTTAATAACCGTACATTGCTCCAGCTGAGCTGCCGCAGAGGGGTCAGTGTAGCCGTGACCTTGTGCTGCTTCTGTTGAGTCTTCAGCTGCGCTGCGTTGCTGCTCCGAGGAGGGAAGCCCAGCGTCTAGACAAGACAGTGACTTGGAGCTAGGGAGGGTGACCAGATGGCCCCCTTTGCGTGGGACAGTCCCTCATTTGAAATACTTTTCAAGCGTCCCACATATTGAGACCCTGTCCCACATAGTGACTGCCTGGCATGCATCAGTTTTCAAATGCCCATACTAGTTAGTCCCCTAATAGTTGGCTTTCTGTTGTAAAGCTCTCTCTCATTGTCTCTTTTCCTGCTAGATGTGTTTTTTAAGTCGGTTAAAAATATTCCCCTATAGGCTATAAAGCAGTGGTGGGCAACTTTGAAGATGGAGAGGGCCACTATATTTCCACACACACTCCGAGTCCAGAGGGGCCACATTGCACATTGATGTACTGTCGTATCAAAAATAGTCGATCTAGATCTAGCTCAAGCTCAAAACGCTCAATAATAATAATAATAATAATAATTATTATTATTATATTAGATTTTTGTTCCGTTTCCCCACTTTGTCCCACACATGCAATACTTCTTCAGTTTGGATCTGGTCACCCTACTTGGAGCAGGGCATGACCCATACTGTAGCAGAGCTTTTGGTTCCAGCGTTGAATTGGACAGCGAATGTAGTCATCATAGGGCCGAGTGCACTAAGAACGATTAAATAAAGATTAGATTAGTATTTGTTGATCAAGGATTTATTTTAATTTGAGTTGTGTTGCACCATAGGCTACTTCATTTTAAGCATTGCTTTACATATCTGTGATTAAATCCTTAACCTGTGATTAAAATCCATTAAACCGTGATTAAAACATTAAACTGTGATTAATTAATGGATTAAACGTTGTGTGTCTGCTATCTTGGTTTTGCTACTGTAAATGAATAGCAGCAGTCTTTCTTGAGCCTATAATATCATTAGCATTTGGTTTCAGTGTTGATCCGGACAGCAAAAATAGATTTTAGTTTTTGTCATAGTCTCCTGAATAGTTTTCATTTAGTTTTAGTCACATTTTAGTCACCTGGAATGTTTAAGTATCAGTCTAGTTTTAGTCGACTAAATATAAGATTTTGTGTCGACTAAATCTACAGTGGGATTTAGTCGACTAAAACATACTTTGGCGGGCCTTGATGCCGTCATATATGACAGATTTTACACTTGCTGAAAATAGCCGATCTACAAGCTGTAGTCACTTCCTAACATTTTAGTCTAGTTTTTATTTGTTGACGAAATTGTCAATATATTTAGTTTTAGTCATCATAGGTTAGTTTTCATTAAGTTATCATTTAGTTTTCGTCAGTGAAAATTTGTCATAGTATTAAGTCGACGAAATCAGCACTGTTTGGTTCAGATGATAATTATCCACTTAAACCCTATCCTCCCTATCAGAGCTACACATGATATGATATGATATGATATGATATGATATGATATGATATGATATGATATGATATGATGGGGGCCAACAGGAGGGGGCCTAAAAGTATAGAGCCCTCAGTCTGGGGTTGATCTGTTCAACATCTCCATTGTATAGTCCCAGCCAGGCAGCTCGGCATTATTTTATGCTTAGCCATTAAGCCCTGGTGCCAACCATGCCATGCAGGTAAAAGGTAGTTTGGAAGAGGTACTATTTCTTGTGCTGTGATGTGTCAGCAGGGGCAATGTCAAATGGTGATGTTTAAAGGTCCTTTCAGATGGTCAGCGTGTGATGCTTATGTTGTAGTCTGGATCAACGGCAGGTCTGCTCCAGTTCTGCTCATCCAGGGCGCAACAACGCAAGCGTAAAAAAAGCTCAACGCAATCCAGGTCGAGCTAGTCGTGGGCGTGTGCACGAAGCAAGCATGCGTGCGACAGTTTTACGGGACCGCGGCCATGTAAATATGCTTGCGTTGTCGCCCCGTGACTTCTCTGCATGTACAAAAAAACAATGCAGGCCTCTCAATGAAAAGGAATTACTAGGCGTGATCAGAGCCATAGAGTATAGACAGAGTTACGACATTGAGGGGGCAGAAAACATCATGGTCACGTGGTTCATGTACTCGCGCGAGCCCACAGACTCCAATGCATTCCGTCAACTTCCGGTTGTCCCGATTTGAAGCCTTCACATCGGGCAGCGATGACTGCAGACGTTGTCACCTGGATCAACGACAGCTCTGCTCCAGGTCTGCTCAAGAGGGGCACGACAACGCAAGCGTAAAAAAAAAGAAGCTGAACAGAATGCAGGTCTGGTGAGTCGCGGGCGTGTGCACGAAACAAGCACACGCGCGACAATTTCATGGGACCTCGCCCACATAAATAATATAAGTCTCACTCTCACTATAGGCGTGTTAGAAATCTGTGATATTGGTCTGTTGTGTTTGGCAGTGTTTGCAGTGTACACCCAAATGAACTCTTTATTAACATTAGTTTCCTGCTGCCATTTAAAATTTCTGCCATATTTATTGTAGGCCTACTTAATAAATCAAATATGTCCTTGCATTAATTTTGTTCCAAACAAACTACGGAGAAACGTTTAAACTATACGTTGTACATGACAAAGGCTTTCACAGAAAATAGCAGATGGACAAGCTCATAACTCATTGCTCTGCGCCACGCTGTCGATGTGAACTTGTCCATCAAAACCCTTGCCCACAATAACAGAAAATACACTAGTACAGAGTCACTGGTGTTGTTGAGTCACTAGCGTACAGCCCAGAGGGTCTCCGGACAACCATAATATGGGGTTTAAGTGGTCAAATGAATCAACGTTGAGGCAACTGTGGATGATAACAGAAACAGTTTATGATGGGCTGTATTGGTTGAAAAAAGCAAATAGAAGAACACATTGCTATGTGATGCGCTGAGACGAGAGCCTTTTCGATCTGCAATTTTCACTATCATTAATTTCGTTTGAAATCATCTGCAAAAATATGTAGCAAAGAATTGAAAAATTTAAATAAAATGTTCTTTGTAACTTTAACTACTCAGCACTACTCCAGTTTTAACTAAATTATTAAGTTTGAGCAACTTTCACAATATTTGAGTACCAAGATTTACTGGGATGGGTACTTTCTTTCTTTTTTTTTAATCCAAGGATCCAAGGATTTTTTTCATCCAAGGTTGTTATTAGAGGAAGTAAAATATGAGTGTTATTTTTGTATTATTATTATAATTTATTTTCCATTTGCGGCTTTCTTTCATTTTAGCGATTTAACAGGGGGCGCGGGCATTTGGGTAATTATGTATTTTATTACAAGATGTTATGGTGACTTCTTCTTATTTACTATTGTCCTACTGGACCCCAGTAAATTACATCTGGCCACAAAAGATCATGGGATCTATTGAATGTGAAGGGGGAGGTGACAAACTTACATAGGCCTACTGAGTCTATACGACACACAGTACATTCAATATATCCCATGATTTTTTGGCCAGATGTAATTTCATGGGGTCTAGTAGGACTATAGTAAATAATAATGCAAAAAAATAAACAAACAAACAAAAAACACTGTAAAATACATATTTAGGGACTGTCAAAAACTGCTAAAATCATCTTTCACTTTCTCTAAAAACAACCTAACATGAACCTTGTTTGAAAAAACAAACAAACCGTAGTTTAACGGTTTTCTGTAACAAAATGTATTCCACTACGGGAACAAATGCTGACACGTCTCTCCAAAAGGCAGATATTGGCCAATAATATATTATCAGGTACCAATATATCAGTCAGCACCAGGTTTGCATGTATCAGCCCATTACGGTATTGTGGGCATATTTGAAGTCACGCTAACATCAACAGGAAGTCAGCGTTGCTACATAAGGCCTGAACACTGTATACACAAACTACTTAGGATGCCAGATTGCGATATGACAACGTAACTGCACATAATTGCTGTAAACAAAAACTAAAAAACGCACAAAAGATTGAAGTTTTGAGATCACAGGCTTTTGATTTGTGCCGACAGAGAGAAGAGATTGAAGGCTGTGACCACTGAAGTTTCTGAGTTTCAACTTAATTTTGACTTATACAGGTTATCAGCAACATCATCACTGATGTTGTATTGTTGTTGGGTGGAAACCTTGTATGTCCGAAATAGTTTTATTATTTTAAAAAATGTAAAAAGAAAAATACAGCTTATAGGCTATTTGCACTACTTCTGTGCGACACTCTTGCGTGACGAAGTCATGGGAGCGTCAGGGGTCGAAAAATGATGATGAGAGTGGCCAGATGGGAACCACAAGGTTGCCAGTTTGAACCCGGGCTCCCCCAAAGTTTGTGTTCGAAAGTGCCCTTGAGCAAGACACTGAATCTTGAATTGTTCCTGATGTGCAGGATGGTGGCTTGCTTGGTTTCCTCCACCATCTGTGTGTGACTGGATGAATGTAATGCAAAATCTTTTGCTGTTTGTTTTGTCTTCTCCATACAAAATAAATTAAATAAATTAATGCTAAATATTCTCTCTTTGACCTACAGGAGGCGCTATCAGTAGTGAGTGAAGACCAGTCCTTATTTGAGCCTCCGTACGCTGCTGCTGCTCCTCTCCCCAAGACAGATATGACTGCATCTGGCACCCAGGACTACGGACAGACACACAAGATCAACCCCCTACCCCCGCAGCAGCAAGAGTGGATCAACCAACCAGTCCGGGTCAGCGTCAAGAGAGAGTATGAGCACATGAACGGATCCAGGTGTGTGTGTGTGTGTATGGTGTTGTGTTCCACGTCGTCCAGTGGCTTTATCTTCTTCTGCTGCTTAATCTGAAATATGGATGTTACTATATAGCCTATACTGTATAACTGTCATACTGTATGACATTTGGAAGGGTTCCAAACATGTTCATGTCAAGAACCCTTAAATTGACACATATTAGCCTGTGGACCCCCATTTGTTCTTTTATCTGTTTTTGCCAGGGACTCACAGAAGAGAAGATAACAAATACAATACAAAATAAAATCCATATATTTGTTTAAATGCTCAAATTCGTTCAATAGCAAACGTGTGTAAATGTATAAAGGGGATCAAATGAGTGTGATGCTACCTTTGCGTCGGATCCCCTAGCTAGAACACCTCCAAGGACCCCTGGGGGTCCCCAGACCCTCAATGGATAACTTTTATTCATCCATTCTAGTGGGAGGAGTGGCTGACCACATTGGTCCCTAAATCTAGTCTAAATGAATGCTAATTGTCTCGAAACCCAAATGGTATCCTAAACACATGTACCCTGTGTTTTTTTGTAATATAAGTATTATTTTTAAAACAATAATATTATCAATGGGACATAAAACAATCATGAAGGGCACACCTACTGAAATCATGTAAGCTTACTACTAGTCTCACGTGGCCACACTGTTGCCTCTTGAAATTATCCAAATACTTCCGTGATACAGTCAGGACTGGAGTACGGATCATGAGCAAGAGATAAAGCAGAAGTGAAGCCTCCTCCTCACTTCCGCCTTGTCTTTACAATGGCGCAAATGTATCCTATTATAAATAGAAATCATCTATTAGCATATATAGCATGCTGCTTATCAGAAATGGATATTAAGAACATCAATATAAAGATATAGTTTTGTGAATGGAAATGACAGCGTCCTTACTCGGATTTGGGGAGGTATAGTTCGAGACTGTATATAGCATTCAGAGATTGTGGGCTAGATTTCTGGCTACGCAAGACTAAGCTACTACTGTTGTTTGTACTTACAGCTATTTTAAGTACTATGAGGTTTTACAACTAACCTAGTGTGTGTGTGTGTGTGTGCGTGCGTGCGTGCGTGTGTGTCTATAAAGCAGGGAGTCTCCTGTGGATTGTAGTGTGGGTAAATGCAATAAGCTGGTGGGGGGCAACAACGACACATCTCAGATGAACTATGGAAACTACATGGACGAGAAAAACGCCCCTCCTCCCAACATGACCACCAACGAGAGGAGAGTCATAGTTCCTGCAGGTGAGCAAATGAGCCACGGACCACCGTTTGATGATGTTTAGCCTCTGACTCAGACCCAAGACATAGAATATTTAGTTGTCCTTGGGTAAGATTTTGTCCACTGTATATTGATAGTTGGTACCGGGCGAGATAACAGGCAAAAGTTGATCAAAATAACAATTGTTCTACATTCATACATTCATTCATTCATTCTACGTGCATAGGAGAGACTTCTTGTAAATTAAGTAATGCAAAATAATGTACTCTCTCAAGAGTTAAAGATCTGATAAGGGTTAATTTCCAACATAATTTAGCTGGGGACCAACCTGGAACCCCCTCAAGGACCACTGGTGGACCCCAGACCACTAGTTGAAAACCACTCTAAAACGCTTTAACCATTTAAAAGGAGTAGTTCACCCAAAATACCGAAATAGGTTCAAGGCTTCATGGGGTGTGTACTGTAAGTGATTGAAAATAAGTCATTTTTGACACAGAATAGGGATGCTGCGGGATTCAAGTGGTTAATCACCGAATCCCTATTTTATACATCGCCATTATGAGGGCCTCCGCGCAAAAAAATAGCAAATCTACAAGTTCGCAACATATACCGTTGTGTTCTCGTACAGTTTTTGACGCCAGCCTCGCCAGGTTGAAACTGGTTAAATGCTGTTTCAAAATCGTAAAACATCCGTTTTGTGTAAGTGTTCATGTGGCCTTAAATGGCTTATTATCCAATCCTATCTTTGCAATATTAAAATTAAGAGCAAGTAGCACTTTCTGTAGCGTAGATCTCAGTCTATAACAATACTGTGCGTTTTTTTTATTTAATCACACTCTTGTGAAGTGAGGGGCGCTCTTTTCGTCATACATCATCATACATCATTCCCTGCTCAGGCAGCTCAGCCAATCGAATCATCACAATCGTGGTACACCTTCCGTCCGTGCTCAGCCAATCAAATCATCAATATGTGGTGCACACAAACACGCAACACTGGCCAATCAAATCGTCACAAATGTGGTACACACACAAACACACAAAGCTGTGCATAGGAGGGAAAAAAGAAAAAGAAAACAGTGCATCCGTAAATATCCCTTACATATTTGTACAGGTGCAAAACGTGTTCCCTCCCTCCAGCACTTTTCTTCAAGACTTTTTCACTGCTGCAGTATATATTCAGACTTTAGGCATCGCTCTCTATTGGAATAAACTTTACTGTAAATGTTTTATGGCTCCCACTTCTATTTAGCCGGGGCAGCGGGTGAAAGCTGTTTGTTTCAGTGTTTTAGCTCACTCCGGGGAGCAAATCAAAATGCACCCGCCTGCAAAGACCTGTGTTTCTCTACCAGCTCCACACGTTTCTACTTCATAGACTCCATGCAGCCCAACCTCAGCTTCATCACATAAAAACAGCGGTGGAAAATGTACTCAAATGTTTTACTTAAGTGCAAGTATCAATACTGCAAGATAGAAGTACAAGTAAAAGTCTGGAATTGAAAATGTACTGTATTGAAAGTACAAAAGTATTGGCATCAAAATATACTCAAGGTACGAAAAGTAAAAGTAGTCATAATGCCATTTAAAAGTTTAAAGTTAAATTATATAATAATCTTTTGAAAATAGCAGATCTACAAGTTCACAATGTGTCGCATCAAGACACTTTGTGAGCTTGTACATTGGCTATTGTAAATTTACTTAGTTCTGTTTCACCTGACCACTGTATTATAATAGTAAAACAGTAGAGGTTGTTTGTTTGTTTATTTATTTTTCACTGGCTACCCAGATTCCTTTTTCTATATAACAAAACTGAATGTGCTCTCACTAGAAAGAGGACCACGTAATTAATGAATAAATGTCCACCGGTAAAAAAAATGAAAAAGAAAATATATTTTTTAAAGATTAGTTTTTTTTACTTTTCTGCCTTTACTGATAGTTTCAAGTGAAGAATGACAGTAAAGAGGGAGAGAGAGAGAAGGGAAGAGACATGCAGGAAAGGTCGTCATGAACGGGACTCAAACACACGACGCGCTGTCAGGCCAGAGCCTATATGTGGCATGCCACTAGGCCAGCGGGCGCCCGAAGAATTTCATTTTAAGGACGGCTCAAGTGTTTCTCCTAAACTGCTGTGCGAAAGGCCACCCATTAGCCTAAAAACTCACCACATACAGTCCATGCCACTCCTTAACCGCTAGTGGTGAGCTTCATGTTTGCTTTCCAGACATGATTTGAACAGCCTCGGGTCAAACAGAATTGTCAGATAGTTTTTTTATTATGGCTTGTTTTCGCCTTCTTAGGTGCCAGATGGATGGGGTTTGGCCACATAGAACAATATGTTGCGCGTGCCAGGAAGCTTAGACAATCGTAGAAACTCTTTATTTATATTTTTTAATGAACTTGGTAGCGTATTTTACTGTGATTGAAAACGTACGCGCCTCTACCTGAATCGCCCCGTTGCAGTAAACACCCGGCCGTCTGTTTCTAACCACACCGTTTAAAGCAGAGGACGACTTCCAACTGCTATTTCAGCCGCTTCTGCTGCTGATATGAAGTGCTGCTGTTTCCAATTTCTACACCTCTGTCCATGTGCAAGCCGCTGCCGCCACGCTGACCATTCAAAACCTTCTCAGCTTTCGATCCCCCGTCTGCCTCTCTCCACACATGAATCTTTGCAGTTAATAAACTATCGCTGTTGGGCCAAAACCCTGCAAAAAACATGTCATGAATTAATGCGCCATATTTTGTACATCATCATATGTCAGTGTCATGCAAAAGTTACTAAAATAGTAACACATATGCATGAAATAGGGATGCCGGGTTGAAAGTAAAGTATGAGTATATATAATATATAACTTTTTTCCCCAGTTAGAGTAACAGTTTTGGACATACAAGGTTTCTACCCCGTGTGCCCCGTGTCCAACAATAGAGGGCTGTGGTTGTGCTGGGAGGCAGGAATCCTTGAGAAATGCGCTGGGTTTCTTCATTGCTGTTTTCCTCATCATTTTGTCCCAAAAAGCGCAGATACACTTCATACGTCGGACAGTCATGCATAGCGGTACGAATGAGAAGCACAGCAGACAAGACAACAAATCATCCGAACGCAGGGATTCAAGTTCTCATGACTGATTTCAGTCATTTGGATTCCATAGAAGGCAGCATAGAAGTGTTTCCTGCACCAAAAATAGGCTATCTACTGCGACGTGTTGTAGCTTGTAGATAGACAATTTTGGGATATTAGTTATTTCAGTCTTCCAGAAAACCCTATTGCGGTTAATTCATAACCGCAATCGTTAATGCCTCAACTGCAACTGGTTAGCCATATGGCTACCAAAACATCATCATTTTACATATTGTGCGCTAGTGTGTGGGCGGCTCCTTTCACACTGTTTCACATAGTTACATATTAGGACTTGGCCTAGCAAAATATTTCAGTTGCGAGATTTGTTTTGCCGTATAACTACCAAAACATCATAATTTTACATATTGCGCGCGAGTGTGTGGGTGTCTCCTTTCACACTGTTTCACATAGTTACATATTAGGACTTGGCCTAGCAAAACATTTCAGTTGCGAGATTTTATTTTTTCTTTAATCCATGCGAACATCCTCCTTTCTCCCTTCCAGACCCGTCCTTGTGGTCACAGGACCACGTGCGCCAGTGGCTGGAGTGGGCCATCAAGGAATACGGTCTGCTGGAGATCGAAACGGCCATGTTCCAGAACGTAGACGGCAAAGAGCTGTGCAAGATGAACAAGGACGACTTCCTCAGGCTCACCACCCTGTACAACGCCGAAGTCCTTCTCTCTCATCTCAATTACCTCAGGGAAAGTAAGTGTGCACCACAAATGGAGCCTATCATCATGAACGGTTAAATCCTTAGAGTTAAACTGACACTTTTGGAATTGACTGTGATCTCAGATGCCAAATGCAATACTGAGCAGCAATACATTTTGGTGGTGTCATCGTTGCCACATTGCCATTGCACGCTTTCTAACGTACTGTAAGACCATAGTGGTAACGGGACCAGAGCTACCAGTCATAGTTCCAAGAGGCATCGCATTACATTACATTTTATGCACATGCAGAACTGAGATGGGGCCTGCTTGTTCAGAAGTCCTGTTATACTTATGAGGATAAACGATCTTGAAGGTGCAGGTAAATAAAATAGACATACATAACATGTGTACCTGTGTGATAGGCAAAAGCAGTTGGTTGATGGTTTAATTCACCCTTTGTGAAGTCCCGCCTGTGGTTGTGCACCTCTTCACAACCGTTTTATGGCTGGACAAAAATCCTCTCTCTCTATCCACTACCATTGAAATAACGTGTTTTTCAGTTGCTTTGTATTGATATTCTGGTGATTCAATTCTTATTTTAAACATGGTGTCAGTAAAAAAAAAGAACATCACATGTGACTGGGCATGTTTTTTTTTATTTTTTATGTTTTAGCAAATTCAAAATAAACAAGGTGGAACCAGGGCAGAATAAGGCAGAAAGAGCCTGCTGGCCTTGTTAATCAGTCAGGGACCAATGAGAAGGCTGACAAATGGTGAAGTGTGAGAAACTATTAGTAAGGATCGTAGGAGAAGATATTGTCAGTAAAACCACAGGTGTCTGTTGTGAAATGGCAGATACAGTCAGTTTTTATGGCAATGTGCTGCGTCGATAGGAAACTGAAGTACTGACATGAGGACAACCTATTAGGGATACATAACCTACCTAACTGATGGTTGGCCCTTTATGTGTTACAAAACATAGTAGTCTAATGTTCACCGAAGGAGCTCCGTCTTTTCTCCCTTTGGGTTGCAATATTTGTGTTGCTTCCAGGCCTGTATTTCTGTCTGCTTTTTGCACAGAGGTTAGAGTCAGCTTTCAGTAAAGACATTAGCCGCTTTTTCTCCCCGGAGCACTTCTCTTACTTTTGGATGAGAAGTGAGGATGAAAAAATGCCAAACCAAGGGAAACAACGCGACACACTGTTTTTTTTTCTGTCGCCACAGTATATTCATATTACAGTCAACAAACAATGAAATTGCCCTTACTGGAAACCTGGGCCCACTTTATCCAAAATGGCTACTCAGTATTTTAGCGCTGCAGTGGAAACAGGGTTTCTTTCCCCTCTCCAGATAACCATCTATATCCCCCAACTCCACTTTGCTGTGCCTTATTCCACATAGTCTACAGAAAGATGAAGCCCAGGTGCATTGCCTCAGGAACCGTGCCTAGGCCCGTGTGTTCAGAACAGCCTGGGAAGTTTATATGTAATTTATTTTACAATGGAAGCAACAGAGTTCAACACTGCATATCCTCAAAGAGGATTTCTGTACTGCTGGTTACGTGTTTTAGCTGGAGATATCACATACTGACAAAGGCTGGATAGACGAAACATTTGTCATGTACCGTAAGGCATACGGTGAAATAAAAGAAATAACAGATTTTTATCAGAGCGCGACCCTTCGGTTGTTATTGTTAGCCGGAGAGATGAAGTCATAACGAAAGAGAGTCTTGGGAGATGTAAGTTAAAAGCATGATATCAGAAGAGAAGATACTGTAACTGGTCAATAGGGTGATAATACAAAAAGACCAAGGGTTATTATGACTCTCACACATGATTGAACATGCAGACGTTCGATTCGAAAAAATAAAAAGGGCAAAACTCTAGTTGTGTAATAAACCCCAACTCAGTGTTATTACTGTACATAGTAGTGTCTGGAAGGCAGACTAAACAGCCAATGACCTCAGCCTCACTTTTTCACTTTGCAATCATTCGTGTCTGCTATAGCCTGTGGTGCTATCGCGGTATGTCAGGGGAGAGCGGCAAGAGCGCTGGCTGCGGCCGCAAAAGTATCATGACACCGGACTTTGGGTGGAGTAACCCGATGGCTCGACTAAATTTAACGTTATACTCCCCCAAAGAGAGAGAGAGAGAGAGAGAGAGAGAGAGAGAGAGAGAGAGAGAGAAAAAGAAGAATTGCGATGGGCCTCGGTTGTGATGTAATGGGAACTGTATTTTGTGGGTGTCAACAGTTTTCTCTGTGCGTGGCTGTCTGGGCAGAGAGGGATGCTTGTCGTAGAAGCATAACGGCCTCATTGTGTGCAGCCCGTGCAGCGAAGCAGCGAGCGGGTGGATCTGTGTGTCTGACCGCCGCTGGCCACACTCTGCCAAGCACTTTTCATTATGGCCGCTGGCTGGCTCGCCTCACGCAGGACTTATGGTCTTATGGTCGGGTGGAAACCTTGTATGTCCAAAAACGGTTACTTCTCAGGAGAAGAAGGGGGGAAAAAATAGAAGCTGTGGTGGTCACACGGATTCCAATGTAGTTATTATTTAGTCAGAAGCTCTTGTTAATACCGTAAATACTGCGATATTTATAAAACCCACAGACGATTGATTGATTGATTGATTGATTGATTGATTGATTAGAGTTGGCAGAATGGGTAGAGTACAAGGAATGTGCAAGACGTTTACATAAGGGTCCTTACTCTTACCCATTTTCAAAACAATCGTTTTGCAATACTTTTGTGTGACAAAAGTAGTATGAGGAAGTCGGACATCAACAGAGGGTATGGGCGTGACATCATCATCATCATACCCAGAAGTTATGCAGGAACGCCTATTGAGTTGCATAAAACAACTTTCTGGCCTTGGCCTGGCCCATACATCCAAACAGAAAGGTCCTCTCTGATTGTACTAAACAATGTTAAACAACGTTAAACTCACTTTTCCACTCGATTTGCCATTGACTTTAGCCTATGCATGCAGCATGCGCATATACCCTCTATAGTCCAAAGAAACACGAACATTCGAAACATGGACTTACAAGGTTTGTGGCCCCCGTCGGCGACGCTCTGCAGCGTGCACACTGTGCCGCATCACCACCACCACCACCACCGCTCCTTTTTCTGATTTAGACCCTTGTGTGTTTTGGAGACAGAAGAGATATCTTGGGAATCCTCTCCCCGCTCGCCAATCAAAATTACTTTGGACTCGTTCCCAACGGTACGAAAAAAGAAAAAAAAAAAAAAAGAGAAAGAAAGCATATCCAGTCCCGTCTGTCCGTGTCTGGAATGGCCTGGCGACCGGCCGGTTCCAGGCGGCTCTCGGCGAAAGCGGAGAGATGTCTGAAGTGAAAGCGGCACATATTATTATTATTGACACGGAGAGCCCGAGGGGCCAAGAGGAACTATGTTAGTGAAGGCACGTCCAGTGATGGAAAAAAGTACTCCGTTGTTTTACTTTAGTAAAAGTAAAGTATCAATACTGCAATGTAGTTCTCCATTACATATAAAAGTTTTTTTTTTTACTTGAGTTAAAGTACAAAGGTATTAAAATGTACAAAAAATAAATACAAATGTACTTAAAAGTACCAAAAGTATAAAAATACCGGTACTCATTGTTAATCTAATGTGTGTTTTGCCATAATCATCCAAATCTACAAAGTAACTAGTAACTCAAGTTTTAAAGTAATTGTAGTGGAGTAAAAGTACAATATTTGAGAGAGCAGAGAGAGAGAGAGAGAGAGAGAGAGAGAGAGAGAGAGAGAGACAGACAGAGGGGAGAGTATAGTTAAGCGTTGATGTCGACCGACCCTGCCGCCAGGCAGGCCCGTCGCTGGTTTTGGAACTGAAGCTGTTCTCTCTGTTTCTTAACCCTGAAGCACAAACAAACACAATCAACATGCAGAGCAGCCCTGCATGCTCACATAGAAGAGAGGCCGCCGGCTTCACTCACAACAGCTGGATAGAGGCTGTGCTTCCACTACAGATAGAGAGACAGTGGAATACACTAGGGATAGAGAGACAAAAGCCAAGAGCCAAAACTTTGTATGAGCCAAAAATTGCACTGTTACTCTGCAACAATATTTGAAAACGTTAGTTACTAGTTACATTGGAGATTTACATTTCTTTAGAAAACATACATTAAACACATCAACCCAATATATACTGTACATGTCAGCCATTTGAAAATAGCAGCTCACAAGCTCACAATGCGTCTCTATCGCTCACAATGTGTCGCGATCACGACGCATTGTGAGCTTGTAGATCTGCTATTTTCAAAAGATTTTTGTGCACATTTTGAACTGGTGAAATGGGACATTCTGTGACATGAGTACTTCTACTTTTAGCACTTTTGGCACATTTTGAAGCCGATACTGCCCGTACGTAACATACGTAAAACATTTCAGTACTTTTTTCCACTGCCGAGAGAGAGAGAGAGAGAGAGAGAGAGAGAGAGAGAGAGAGAGAGAGAGCAAACTAAAGACAGGCCCTGGAAGTATTAGTGATCACAGGTCATGTGACGTTGCCCGCCAACATGATACCCAATGTTCTCCGCAGACCCCCCCCCCAAAAAAACCACCTCCCGAACCCCCCCGCAGTCGGTCGGCACAGGAGAGACTGCAATCATTTCATACACATCTGTCTGCATCATGTGTGCATTTTTTTTCGGTCTGTTTATTGAAACTGATTAACATTCCTTGGAGTCATTAAGCCCTATATACGTACGGTATAACGTACACTAGTCGGGTCCATGCGGCACCGGGGGAAGGGACACACGCTTCCCCACCCTACGGCCATACCATAACAACACATTCCTGCCACGTCACGCACGCACAGAAACATCACTCCCAACACGAACGCCCTGCACTGCACGCCCACGCCCACGGCCC
>OOFJ01047101.1:2126-14307 GCA_900323375.1 Benthosema glaciale
GGGGGGGGGGGAGTACATTTTCCACATGCACACCGTGCGTGTACCCCCAGATCTATCCCCCCCAGTTATAAAATGCTCTCTGCGCCCCTGCTATTAAGCCTACCATTCATGTAACAAACATGACTCTATCCATCTCATTCAAGTTGGATGGACATTATGGATGGGAAAATAAATATCAAATTAAATAAAACCTTGTTTAGGTCTAGAACAATAAATATATATATATATTTTTTTATATTTAAATGTTATTTAATAGGTACAGCCTATACTTTTACCTATTTCTGTTTAATTATATAATTAAATGCAGCTAAAATGATTCTACCAGTCAATTGGCAGTGTATATGAGATATATAAATTAGCCTACATTAGCTTCCCTACTAATTTCACATGTCAGCTGCAGTAGTATGTGGGCTATATATGGTTATAGGCCTACTACTGTGGCATAAATTAAAACCATGCCAGAACTAGGTCTATACCAGTGGTTCCCAAACGTTTTCATGTCCACGGACCCCCATTTGAAAAGATAAGCCAAGAACCCCAATAAAAGAAGATTTTATGGCTCTAGCAGTGATTCTCAACCATTTCAATTTCAAGGCAGTTTGACCTGCATTAATCTGAGTTCCCAGAAGTTTTATTTCTCGCATTTAGTCGACTCTACGGACCCCCATTTAATGGCATTTCTATCTCTGGGACCCCCATTAACTCTCAGAGTTACAGACCTACAACGGTACGTCATTTGGTTCCAAACGTATCATTTAGCAAAATTGGGACCCCCTGTAAATCCCTGAAGGACCCCTGGGGCGGGGTCCTTCATATTGGGAACCAATATGACATAAATTAGTCTGGATTAGCCATGGTTCACATGACGCTGTCATGATAATTCATGACAGTCATGTTTCAGGGCTAAATCTGGATATCAATACATTTTCAAAGCTTGTTTCAATAAACACCTCGTTAAATCACAAGCAACAACGGTTGGCTCTGATCAACATTTCTCATAGTTCTCTGAAGCCATTTTTTCCCTTTTCTTTATAAACTCACTAATTTAGGACAACGTTTGATTTGTATAATTTCAAGTCAATAATGGTGTGATAATGTAAACATAGAGAACTACAACTTACCTTTTATTTGAGTTATTGTTTCTTCCTCCCGGGTTGGTAAATTGTTATCGCACTACACCACAGAGTTGTGAGGAGAGCATGTTCCTCCTAGCAGCTCCTCTCCATCAGTTGGTAGAACTCGCTTATAATCCAGAAAACACAACAAAAAATGCAATATATCACACTTCTTTCCGCTCCGGCGGAGACGAAAGTTGAAAAAATCAATTCCTCTTTGTAGTATTGATATATAGGCTTATAGGCTTATTAAAGCAGACTTGTTCTGTCTGTCGACTGACTCCCTTTGGGGAACGCAACGCTCGGTGTGAACCGCAGCTAAAAAGATTCCAATCTGTTCACCAAGGGGCGTGTTGCTCTCCCTCCTATGAAGCAGGTGCAATACCTTCTTCCAGAGAGACAGTGTGCCAAGCAAAAGTGCTAACTGATTTTAATATACAAATAAATACATAAATAATAGAAAATGTAATGTAAAAAAAACTAATAATAATGAAAAGGTAGATATAAAACTATACACAAAACGTTTTAAATGAATGAGTCACTCACATACAAGACAATCTAAATAAAAACATCCAATGATCAGGCTACACTTTTTCACTCATTAGGCCTACAAACGTGTCTTCTTTCTTGTTTAACAATTCATTGGCAGTGGCGAGAAATAAAACTTCTGGGAACTCAGATTAACAATTAATTACAAAAGTCTCTTCTCTTTCTCAAATGTGTAATAATTCATTAGAAAACTAAACTGGTGTATTTTCTTTATTGACTGTGTAACAATATTGATTACAAAGTTGCAGTCTTCTTGACAGGATATCTGTGTTTTAAGTCTGGTGGCTGTCTAGAGGGGAGGGGGGATGCAAAACATGGCTCATGACTCAAAGAATATGCATCGTGTGTGTGCGTGACTGACTAGTCCTGAAGGGATAAATCACTGCACTAGCCTAGGTAGAGTGCATTGTCCCTGGAGAGTTTCTCCCCACAGGAAGAAGTCACGCACTAGAATGTCTCTTGTGCAATTAGCAGATTTTTGAAAACACAGAACAATTCAAAACGAACAAATATAACCATATTATCATATCATATATAGGCTATATAGATATCAAATAGCACCAATCACTAGGCATATTATACACAAAACATCTAGAGGACAGATAAAAAATAATTTATTCATGTTTTTTGGGTTATAAAAAACAGACACAACACAGGTATATTCTTGACAAATAATGGATTTTGGAGATTATAACTTCGTAGTAGTCTCACGTGGCCAGACTGCCTCTTGCAAATTTCAAATGCTTAATTTGGAGGTTGTGGAATACGGTAGTTGTCTGGCTATGCGAGACTAACTTGGTACTGGTCATGTTAAAGCTGCACTATGCCGTTCCTGTTCTACCCTAGCTTTGAACCCAGGAAACCATACAGTATATCATTGAGATTGTTCAAGGGAGAAAGTGTCAAACCAGTGTGAAAGCCTAAAGGGTTTACACTAAAGGCTAAACGAGTGTCAAACCAGAAACAGGACTGAGGCAAAAGTTGTGTGAAACAAGGCACAGGATCTCAATAGAGGAGACCAAATCCAACCAACACAAGTGTTACTATATTGTATCAAGATACTCTACCATACACATTAGACAAAATATCATTTTATTTGCACACAAAAAAGTTACATAACACAGACATACATACATTACGAATATAAATGACTGTGTTGTGCCTTGTTATTGACTACGGTAAACATTATTCATGTAAATTTGTTGTGGGGTGGTCCTTGTGGATTGTTCAAAATAATGGTGGCTCGGAAGAGGTTGAGAACCACTGACCTATTGCAGTAATAGTACACTATTCCCATCTGCAGAATAAAAAGGCAAAGTGATACGTGCGCCATAGTTGGGTCCGGCCGTTCCTCAGAGGCAACGTGACACCATTGTGAAGCTAAAACACTAAACAATGCTTCCCAGCATTATCATCAGGGTAGTAATACTGGTTTTAACCTGTGCCTTAACAGGTGTAAAAAAGAGGGTGGGGGGGAGAATCAAAAGAAATATGTGAGATAAGGAACAAGCATATCAACGGATACCAGAGGACAAAAAAACTGTGATACCACCCTTCACTCATCCTCTCGTCAAAGTTGGCATTTTAAGTAAATTACAGTAATTACAGTAAAATGAAAACTATAGAAATGGTGCATTGAAAATCGGGGCCAAGACTGAGGTTGAAAAGCCATTGTACTCTTACTGTATGTGTCAAGTCTACCAAGTACCAACAAGCAAGTTGCCAATTAGCTTCATTTCTTTACAATCAGACTCAAGTCTGAGTCAAGTCCTCGAGTATAATAAGAATCCTTTTAAGCAATGCTAAACATAGTTTATACAAGGATGTAGGGCCTTACTGTTTAATTCAAAGAATACCATGCTGAGGTTGATCTCTTGATTTTGATCTCTTGATCTTGATTTGTCAGCCCGTCTTGGTGGTGACAAAGACAAGTTATCCAAATGGAATTTACTGTATAATGCGTCTAACCAGAAGCACATGTCTGGTAGGTGCTAATAAACCTCATTCCCACAGGATACACGTATCCTTAAGTTAGGATAGGGTGTAATGAGGAAGCGTGGGATTAAATGATACAAACAATATTCATATTGGGTATATTAGATCATATTGACATATTGCATGTCAAGAAACTATTTCTTGACATACAATTTATTTACATTTGATTCCAAGCCTGGAATCTTATCATTGACAATGTGAGTTTTAGATCAAAGTTTCCAAATCTCATCTCCACCTGACCTGTTTAATGTTTAATATGATATCAAAACGATAGTAGTGGCCATCATACTGTACATTCAACCCATGTCAAGTCAGTGTCCAACACGGGACGGAAAGGTGTGTCACCTGGAATGAAAACAAGCTGGGCGTGTACTGAGAAACGTCATGTTTAATGCCTGCCTTTTGTTGACAGGCCATGATGGCTCCTTTGTCTCAGAACCTCTCCTTTCAGTGGAAGGGCAAAAACGTCAACAGTATGAATGAATGCAATGACCAACAATATGTGTGCTTTCAACAAACACTGAGGAAATTGTACTGTAGCAGCACTTCAATGATATGGCAAATACCGGTACCTTTTTTTTCAACACAGCATACGTAAGCCATGTATCATGTGTTCATATTGGTTGTCCACAAAAAGAAAATATTCTGCCACTATGAGGCAAGTTAAGAAGTCCTGTCCACATATTTGAATTGTTGACAGCAGTTAGAAAATACTAATCTCTTGACAAATGTGAGACAAAGTTGAGATTTCCCTTTCAAAATAGTACAAAAGCTGATATCTCATTCATTATCAATACTAGTGAGTGAGAGAGACTGACTTGCTTCTTTTCCTTACCTTAACGGGCACATAGGAACATCTTAATAGATACAATTACAGGGTAAAATTCTAATTCCCTCACTTTAAAACGACCCAGTGGATTAAAGTGTAGAACTTTAAAACATGTTTAACATCCCGGTAATGGCCATTTGACTACAAGAGCTTTAGAGTTACAGTGGTCTACACAGACCTGATTGCACAAATCTGAAAAAGATAAAAAGTAACAAAATACATTACAAAAAAAACTGGCATCACATTTTTTTTTACTGATTCACGTGAGAAGAACATGTCTCTTCAATACTGCTTTTGGCACTTGTGTTCTGTGTAGGAGATTTTAAATTCTGTGAAATCAGTGGACTATTTTCCAGTGTGTGGGTTGTTCGCACTCTTTCTCATTGTCCCCACAGAAGCGATTGTACGTGGTTTTGGGGTCGAAACCCAGGATCTCCCTCTCTTCGTGGATGCGGAAAGAGAAGGTGGATACCGATGTCCCAATGAAGAACCTGGAAAGTTACAGTGTAGTCAAGTGACATCAGTGACAGTGACTAACAAGATGACTGAAATGAACACCGTGACACAGAAAACATGTGATGTCTTCTACGGTATGAAGTCAGTAACGTAACAAGTTCATCAACTTCAACTTCCAAGTTACTTGGAAAACAATTTGATTCAAATGTAAAGCTTTTTCCTATAACCTAGTGGTTATAGGCAAATATCAGCTCTTTTTCTCAGGTTCGATTCCCGAGCCAGACGACCTTTGCTACGTGGCTCTCCCTGTCTCTGTCTCTATCAACTGTGGAATAGGTAGATAGTAAGCCCAAAAGATAACTTAGAAACATGCCACTTGATAACATTTTTAGTTATGGAAAAAAAAACGTATAGAAAATAAAAAAGGACAGCTGATACAAAAAAATATATATATACTACTGTCCCTGAAAGGAAAACCCCACATGGCAATTATGCTGCTTTTCTTTGTATCAGTGTGAATGAGACTAAAACTTAATGGTGTGTTATTCAAAAGACCAAACCATAATTTTCTGTCAAAGTTTACACAGCTTTTTGTGCAACAAAAGATGTTTTGTCATGGCATTATATAAAGGATATATTTAGTACAAAAACCTTTTTTCTTTTTAAATGACTCTTCTCCTTTGTTGTACAACAAAGGGCATTTGAGTCTATGCATGTCGCAGATCACAGATCTTTATAAAGCACTGGTCCTGACTGTGTGTACATTATGTAACAAGGGATACGTGTAGAAAAGAAAGGGGAGGAGTGTACCTGGCATGTGCACAGATCCATTGGTCAATGATGGCCACTCCTCCATCTTTGAGCAGCTCCAGGTCTTCCCCGGTGGGTTCAAAGCGCACCATCTCTGGCAACATCCTCTTCAGAGATTCTAGCTCTGCAACACACGCAGAGGGTTGTTGTCAAAACACCACAGTTACTGGGTTTCATGGAGCTAAACATGAAAAAGGTGACAGCCAAGCAGGTAAATTGACTCATGCACGTTGCTGGCTTCGATAAATCGCAGACCAGCAATGTGCATGAGTCTATTTACTTCTATCTGCGTTATGAAAGAGGGACCACATTCCAGGAGTTCTGACATGAATGTCAGAAAATAATAGAGATGTCATTCCCGTTATGAATGATGTCCCCATCTGCATTGGAGCTACAGGGACCACATTCCGAGACATGACAAGAGTGTCAGCAAATAATAGAGCTGTTGTCGCTGCAGAACACGGCCGAGAGTGGTGATGAATTATGAAGTGTTACTGAAGAGACTGATGTCATCCTGACATTAGTAGAGCTACAACATAAATCACTTTAATAATGGCTGATACTCTGTTGAGTATTATGTTTTATTTTTAAACTTTGTGATTAGACCATGTTTTTTTTCCTTGTTTTTTTACCCAGACAGATATCTTTAAATTGCTCATTATGTATATTGTATTTTCTAGTATTCAGAGAGATCCACCCAAAATGTGTGGCACTTCAATGCACACATTGAAGTGCCTCTAGTCTAAACTATGCAGCCAAATTAGGCACAAATGGCTATTTAAGACCCATATTGGGCCAAATATAAAACTACTATGATTATAAGACGACACCCGATTTGTGTAAAAAGAACATTGAATGTCAAATAGTCTAGTCCCCGATAAGCCTGATACCGTTTCAAAAAGCCCCCTAAATCCTGACCTAAAATTCAAATATTTATATAGTAGCATCAAAAAAAGTAAAACTTTGAATACTGTACAGAAGCCCAAAATGGTCCAGTCTAGAATGGGTTAATACAACCCTGTTTTTAGGATATTTCGATTGGAGAAAAAAAAAATCAGGCCAATAGGATATTTAAAAAAAGTAGGCAATTGAGAACAAATAAAAATACCTCCTCAGCAAATATTTTAAAAATAATAATAATAATAATAGAAACTACGCAGACCTAGTGATACAGCTCGCCGACGCAGAACCACAGAGTCGGCATTAGCCAAACCAACTGTCATTACCGTCCTCATCTGCATCCGTGGCAACAAAAACCCTGTCGATGTTGTGCTTTTTCATCAGGCTGTGGATCTTTTTGACTGCCCCTTTAAGGCTCGGCACATCCTCCCTGTGACCCCAGATGAAATCCTTCCTGCGGAGGTGAACCCCCAGATAAGGTCCGCCTTCAGCGGAGCCCAGCTTGACCTGCATATGAGCACACCAACACCACACACACAGTGACACACCACCACTTGATTACTGTGGGGGAAAAGAAACTGTGACCATTTACTGTACAAAGTTTTTTTGTTTTTTGAACACACCGCAACCGGAGTGTTACGAGCGCGTACAGAACACAGTTGTGAACCATAATGAATTTATATTAAAATGGGCGTCAAAAAGCAATATCGGTGGTAAATGAGTTGTAGGTGTAGATGATCGTGTGATTTGCTACACAGTATAATCAGAAACCAACCAATCAGAAACAAGTATTGCGACCAACAGTTTTAGAACGGCAATTTTCAGTACACTAAAGTATAAATCTTCCTTTAGAGTTTAGACTAGAGAAATCTAAGAGTTAGCTAAGAGAAAGCCATGCTGGAATCCATGGAATCCAAATAACTGAAATCAGTTGTGGCGACCGAAAACTTAAATCCATGCAAAACATGTACAGTTGGAAAAGACAGGAGAACACTCTCACTCACCTTCATACGGGTCCAGTCCTCGCTGTACACAGTGTGGTCACTGCTGTCTGTGGAGTTCAGGTACTTGGCTCTGAAGTCATCTCCTATGAGCCGCAGGTGTTTGGCAAAGACCATGCTGCGGCGAGTCTGGAGCACAACAGGAAAACATTTATATTAAAAATCACCATAAGGTACTGTGTCCCCAAACTGTGGTATTCGTTGGGGTTTCAACGAATATTGAGGATCCCCCTTAGGAGATCCTTCCTGATCCCCTGTTGAAGACCCGTATAACTGTTAGAAGTGAGTTTAGACCTACATCCCAGTAGTCCTTCCCAGCATAGTGGTCATGGAGGACGGTTTCTGCTCTGTCCAGCATCACTGACCTGCAACCAAGAACCATGTATTAATTTGTTACCAATTAGGATTGTCACTTTCGTTAAGTTCAGTGAACACATTCTATACGCAGTATGCAACAGTGTTTGAAAGTTTCAAGTTTGAAAGCCAAGACTCCCTCTTGGCTCCTCAGACATAGGTTGCTAGATGGCCACATGCAATTACTTTACAACCATTTAATAACATATGAAATATGCCACAGGAGGCCATGGTTTGTAGTGATATTAGAACAGTTAATTAAGAGGCAGTGTTACCACAACACCCTTATCTATTCTAAAACCATGTGGCTTATAAACTCTGGCAACATGAAAATTATAGACAGATACTGTATATCATTTTTATAAGAAGAGGTCACCAACTGACAGCGTGAACAACGTAGTTGCAACGCAAACTCCACATGGCATGCAACATCTAACGTGTTTTAAAGTCATTTTAAAAGTATGAATGAAGATAAGGAATCAAGAAGCAATTGTTGTAAAACATTAACTACAGGATGTTGAGTGAACTGAAACAAGTGCTCTTCTTCCTCTGCTGTCATAGGAAAAAGTAAATTTCTATTACATCCATAGAAAAGTGCAGTGGATACTGTAAACACATTGTAATTGGTGGAATGATACTGATACACACGCAGTCCAGACTCCAAGTGTGTTTTTACATCTGACAATGAGACTCAGCCAATCAGAATCAAGCACCAGAACTATTTAATTTTCAAAACTTTGCATGCGTGACTCGTGCGAAGACATATCAAGGGCCCACAAAACCTTCCCGCAGTCAGACATCATCAAGCAGTTCGAATTATCCCCCGCGGGGATAATAAAGGTATCTAGTTCCGATCACTCACGTCGATGTGATGTTGTTCTGAAGGATTGGGGCCATGATAGAGGCGTGGCCTTGAGCAGACATACAGGTGACATTCCGAGATCGGGTTTCCTCGTAGCCCCAGAACCAGCCCCTTAGGGACGCATAGAGATGAGACACAGAGATGAGATGGATGGGCGTTAACAGATAGGAGATGTACGGAAGGTGCATTTCATGCAACATGCCAACGTCATCCTTCTATGCCTGAAACGGGTTCACTGTGTAGTTGTAGAACACGGACATTGTAATTGAGGCACCAGTATGAAATAATTGTGATATTGCTAACAAAGCTGGTTCAAGGGGCATTTATCAGATGAGTTTCAGATTGCACATGTTAAAGATGTGTGCAAAGGTTGTAGTCTTTGCAGACAATGTTCCACTAGGTTATTTGCTTATTTACCTTGTACAATATGCTTACTTTAGGACATATGATTAGCAAACAGTCCATAACCTTTCATTTTTTATGCAGTTTATATCCACTTACATTTAACAATAAATCCAGATTAAACCGAATTAACCGATCAGCTCCAAGACATGGATTACCTGCAATGCTCTGCTGCTAAACTCAGACAAAACTCAAGTTATTGTGCTTGGCCCTAAACATCTTATCTAATGGTATTGTTCTTTACTTAGCCTAGCAATACTGTAAGGATTATGGGAGTGATCAGGATATGTACTTCCAAGCATCCGTATTCTGGGAAAGCTTTTGCAGAAAATAGCCTACAACAGATGGAGTTCAAGTGGTTAAAGTCCCACATGAAACACATTTCAACGATTGCCTCTTATCTCCTCCACTCCTCTATGTAACATTGTAGAAATCAAGCACATCCAGTCCCACAAATATGCAGTAAAACGAGTCCACGCGTTTCTTACCCACCAGTCTGAATTACTGCAATTCTTTACTAACAAGTCTTTAAAGATTCTCCAGCTGGCCCAGAATGCTTCTGTGTGAGTACTACATGAATACAAAGGTGTAGTTCAAAACATCAGTAAAGATATCGATATGTTGCCCAGATCGATTGTAATTGCCTGTCATTCGTTAGAATACACAGCATTACCCAAAATGTGAAATCTGTTTGGGATGTTGGTGTTAGGGGTGCATACGTTTTTAGACGTCTAAGCTTAGCCTAGTCGGTTGTTTAAACGTCCAAATATAGACGTCTATATTTAAACGCTTAAACAACCGTTAATAAACATCTAGGCTAAGCTTAGAAGTCTAAAAAAACTTAATTCTTTTGATGTTTTTAACCCATTTTTAGACAGTCTATTAAGCGCATATTTAGACTGAAAAATGCTCAGTGGGTAACAGTCCGACAGGCATTAGTCCGACGACACCGTGGCAGGTTAAAACAAACTGATGGCAGGTTAAAACTAAAACCGTGGCTTCCTGTGAGGTTATGTTTAGGGTTTTGGGTAGGGTGTTGTCGGACTAATGCCTGTTGGACTGCGAGTACGTCGGACCGAACACATGCACACGTGGCGTTGAAGGTTTGTTCTGTACCTGTAATAGCCTTGTTTATCTTTAGAGTACATCAGTCTGTCAATGCAGGGCCTCTCGTCCACCTTCTCCTCCCATTTCCCGTCCGTCCAGCCCTCAGCGTAGTTCTGCAGCACTAGGACCTGGTCAATGAACGGACCGCCAGACTCTGGGCCAAACAGAGAAAGGCAACAAACACATTCACTGTGAGTACTAGTGAGTAAACGGTACACATGATTTATTTTCCAATACCGTTTCTGTGTAGACTTACTGGAGGTAATTTGTCCACTTTAAACCTAGGATCCATATTTTGGGTATGCTATTACAATAAAATATCTTACAAAATGTTCACAAAAAAATAATAATAATAACACTAATCAGCACATTGTGTGTTTGTAGATGGGCTGTTATGCGCTATTCTTCCAGGACACTGTCATATGCCTAAGTATGAAATAGGGGTTAAGGGGGATAAATAGAACTATGTTTTAGTTGAGTCTACATGGTGAAAGAGATTCAGCAATATTGTTGTGATTGAAAACATCCTGTTAGCCAAGTGGTTAAGTCCAGGGTCATCCGGAGGCCAATGAAGGACATAGCAATCATTGGTGCTCAGTTTAGCCTTGTTTCCTTCAAAAAATGTCAGGCCTGAGGACACAGTGGCCTTAATGCCCTAGCTGACTGTACTACTTTCTCCTTCTTGCCGATATGTAGACACCAGTGTCTCTTTCTGTCTTTTCTTGAAATTCTGAATTCTTAACTCCCCTCAGACCCCATCTTTAAACCAATTAAGTTACTCTGATTGGTGCAGGGCTGAGGATGTATCAGATTTTAAATACCATAATGTATTTACTTCACTGCAGATAGTCTACAATACATATTACATTTTAAACCCTTAACACTTGCCACCCCTGCCACCCCTTCGAAGGCTGGCAGCAAAGGTTCGATACTTGGCTCCTCCTGGATTTGTGCAGAAGTGTCCTGAGCAAGACACTGAACGCTCACTGGGAACTGCTCCCAGTGAGCGTGGGTGAATGCAAATAACATTGGACAAAGTATAAATACATACAGTATATATGAATGTATCATGTTACTCACCGGCAATGAATTCTTCATACTCGATGACGGGTACGTTGGCTTGCAGGCTTGTGAGGCTGAAGAACTCTCCCCAGGGGATGCGGACCTGGTGGATATCGGGGCTCTGCCAGTGGTAGAGGCGGCCCCAGGGAGGCAGCACCAGGACCCAGTCATCTCCCCCTTTCCTCAGGCTCTTCACCAGAGACGCCATGCGGATGTACACGTCCCGGCGCAGGTTGAATCCCTCCGGAGGGTTAACGTCATACAGAAGGTACCTGAAAGTTAGACACATCAAGACAATGATGCATGTGCATTGTGCATACTCTATTGTTTAACTACGTGAACATAAATAGCCTTAGGCTTAGATCGTTCAGTTCAATTAAGAAAAGTCATCTTCGTGGAACCTTATGAACCCGTGTCAGGAGATGAATGATGATAACAGGCTGGAGAGAGAGAGAGAGAGAGAGAGAGAGAGAGAGAGAGAGAGAGAGAGAGAGAGAGAGAGAGAGACTAAACTACTGTAAAATGAATGTGGGGCTTGTTTGTAATATACCGGTAATTCAAAGTAGGCGTGTGGACTGTGGTGCCTGCTTACTGACAGTTTAATCTTTATAGCAGATGCACAACATGGTGTATGGCCTGTAACATTAACAAAACATGTTTTAATTACTTGGCAGGTCAATTTGTTTTTGTGCCTTTATTGATAGTTACAGTGAAGATGGACAGGAAAGAGGGAGAGAGA
>OOFJ01047211.1:1461-15369 GCA_900323375.1 Benthosema glaciale
CCCACAGCCTTGGGCCGGAGTGCAGGAAACCGAGACAATAAAGAAGAATGGTTTGACCTTCTGCAATTTATACCACTTAACTCTTGTTTGGTGTTTGGGCAGGGGGGCCTTCGGAGGGCATGCTGTTCCCCGGGGACGAGATCATCATGATTAACGATGAGCCAGTCAGTTCAGCGCCCAGGGAGAGGGTTATCGACCTCGTCAGGTACGACAACACACCCAGATGAGATGACACTTGCCTGCTGCTAGACTTGCTGTAGAGATAATTATTAATGCTAATTATGCACATGCTGTCTGTGTTGTGACTTGTGAGATGGAAGTTGGTGCGGAACATTTTAGCTGCAATCACGCAGCGACTAGTATGAACCACACTGTCAGTTGGTTGGTTGATTGTTTGTTCGGTCAGTCTGTCTGTCTGTCTGTCGAATTATGCTTCCTATGTCACAAACTACATCCATGAGCGAGCCCATGCATCAAGCCCATTGGTTGAGCCATGAACTTGTTGGCTCAAGCTTGCAATACTATAATGTTGGCAATCTGTCAAAATTTGCTTCAAAAACCCATCCCGGTCCTAAGGGCCTTGACACCACAGCATTTACTTTTTTGTCATTGTGGAATATACAGAAATCCAATTGCTTTTCCAGAATAAACAAACCCTGTACGGTGTCTGACTTAAAATGTCCTCTCAATAATTTGTACAGTGATACTGACAAGCCTAAAAGTAATTAGATACAGTACAGCATTGTACTCACCTGCCCATTCTCCATGATTCACTGGTTTGCCTCATAGTCATAGATGACGACACTGGCTCTGAGGGCTCTGTCTTCGACTCCGCGCATGACCTGTGCATATGTCTGTAAACAGTAGATGAAATAATTAGGCCATGGTACATAGAGGACACGGCACCACAGCCTCGTGACTCCAGATTTGAGGTGATAACCTACTCACCGTGTTGGTTGGGAAAACTACAATATTACATCACCAAGCTCACCCCAGCACATCTCTTTCAATTTAGGTGGTTAGGTTATAACCTAAAAGTGGAGTATCCACCGAGCTTCAGCATCACTGTTTACAGAATTCAGCTTTTTGTCCATCTCAACAATAACAAAACAACCAAACCTCTAGAACAATCAAGACAGTCAAGACACGTCAAAACAGAACATGTTTTTTGTTCTATGACAATAATGACAATTCAGGTTCAATCTATAACGACGTGTTTGCTTGTGTGCTTTCTTTCAGGAGCTGCAAGGAGTCCATAGTGTTGACGGTTGTTCAACCGTACCCAGTGAGTTTCAAAGTATTCATTCCAAACACAGAGTCATTTGTAAACCACAGGAGGATTACTGTGTGTGTGCGTGCGTGCATGGCTACAGTGAACTGTACTGTACCCATATACATGTGTCTGTGGTGTGCTGTAAGATTGGCTGCTAACTCCAAGAGATGAGAGCTCAACCACTGAACTCCTTAAAAACAATATTGTGTCCCCCACATCAGAGCCTACTGCACAAAAAAGAGCCCATATTGAACCTGCCATGTCAACATTTACAGTAGCATTAGTGATGCTGCTGCTGCATGGAATAATTCTGAGAAGGGGAGTCTAAATAACCACCACAAATTGGTAATAGTTTCAATATCAAAACATTTCTATTATGTTATTACATTTCTATTATATTTCATTATGTTGAAAAATGTGTTTGTTTGTGGAAAAGACTGACTTAATTATATTCACCGCTGTGGACATAATATTAATAAGCAGCAACACCACATGAATATTCGTCACTGAAATTAATGACACCCAGTTTTGGCTTTTCACTTATGAAAACTCTTAAAAAACAGTTTGATGATTAATTCAAAATGACATCCTTCCAACATTCCTCTCAATTATATGTGTTTTTCAGTACGTTGGGTGCTTCAGGGAGAAGTCAAAGAGGCATCCACTTGAGAAACAGCTATACTCTTAGGTTTATCCAAACAAAAACAAAGAATAGTCTGTCAGTTCCACAAGACAGGAACCAGAAGAATGACTCTTTCTAATCCTGACTGTAATTGCTTTCATTCACCAGACATGGCTAAGTAAGCTCAATGACAATGACACTGCACCAGAGGGAGTGTCCCTCATCTCATGAATGGCCACTTTAATCATGACAGTAGGCTACACGCAGCGGTTCCGAAACCTTTTTGGCCATGCACGCCCTGTTACCTCCCGACCTAGCTGACGCACCCCCCCCCCAGCCCCCACATGGAAATATAAATGGAATAAGCTATATAGAGACATTATATTTCCTATTTATCCACATTTATGCACATATATGAACCTGAATATGGCATATACTGTATATATGCAGCATAGGTTATATTCTGCATATACCTGCCATATATTGGCATAGTATGTTAATATATTTCAAATAAAACCATAGCGCCACCAGTAGCCTTTTCATGTCGCGCACCCCCTAGAAGGCGCTTGCGCACCACAAGGGGTGCACGCACCACAGAACGTAGCGCAGAACCACTACGCTACAGAATGGAGAAATGGGAGGTTTCATGAAAATGCTTATGTTCGAAGGCTGTGAGTGTGTCCTTGCATCCTACTGTATAGTGCCATAGAAGTGCATGACTCATCACCCATGACTGCAGCATCTCTGAAGGGGACAGATGCGTTAACCACTTTTCCCCCTGGCATCCCTACTTTGGGCATGTTATTATTATAGCCAAAAACTAAGTTTAAAAGAAATAGCGAAAAGTAGTCAAGATTTTTCTAAACATCACAACAAGATGCATTATGTTGTGAGCTTGTAGATAATGTTTTATTTTATACACCGTCGTACAAAGTATAAAATAGGGCTAAAGTGGTTAAGGAAGCCTAATTTATACTTCATTGTAACCGCATCTGTTTCTGAAAATAAAAGATTTTCAACTAAGTGCTGCACATCAGTTAATCTTGGTGAAAGAAAATAACTGAGCGGCCTATAATATACAGTAGGCTTAACTGTGCTTTTTTCCTTTGTTTTTCACCCCCTTTCTTAAGTCACCCAAATCTGCCTTCATCAGTGCAGCCAAAAAGGCCAAGTTAAAGTCAAATCCTGTTAAAGTCCGCTTTGCTGAAGAAGTCATCATCAACGGCCAGGTCCCAGTAAGTCCACGGAACACAGATTCATTCTCTACAGTACACATCAAAGGTTGCACACAGGGGACATTCACAACTGCCTAATTTAAATGCTCTGATTTATGGCTGTCGTGGGCCGAAAAATACAACGTGTTGCATGCGTGACGCATTGTGAGCTTGGGTCGGCTATTTTTGGCATGCAACACTAACGTACGATGTATAAAGTATAAATCTGGCGTGGCACTGACTAGAAACCCTTAAAGCTGCTTAGCGGCTTCAGTAAAATAGAAAGAAATGCACGCACAATAAAAATAAATACTATCTACTGCTATCTCCTTCCCTCCTCCACTAGCCTAAGTCTTCCCATCAATATGCAACTTCTGCTTTCAAACACACTGATATGATATGGAGTCGATGTGCGTATGACAGACAGACAGACAGAGTGGGAGATTCCTTATTTACTGGATGATTCACATAAAAGCATTATGCTGTATATACTGTACAACTATGCATAAAATATACAGTATTGTGGATAAATTCACACAATCACTGTTTATTACTGTTTATTGAGATACTGTACTGTAGATTAAAATATATTATAACATAATATTTACTTATATTTTGGTGTATAGTGAACACAGCAACACACGGCCACCTTCACTGTCTTTGAATGTTCAATTATTGTACCTCAAGAAATCATTTAATTTAGGACATTTTACCCCTCTGACACTAGAATAATGTAATCCACTAATCAATAATAATAGAACAGTGTAATCCACTGATCAATAGTAATAAAGTGTGATTTATGTCTCTACTCACATTCTATCACCAGGAAACAGTGAAGGACAACTCCCTTCTCTTCATGCCAAATGTTCTTAAGGTGTACCTGGAGAATGGGCAGACTAAATCGTTTAAATTCGACAGCAACACATCTATTAAGGTAGGTGCTGCGAGTTCCTGGGGTTCACTGTGAAATGCTTTGACCAATCAATGTTCATTTTGAACTGTGTTCTTGTTCCATAAGTGCAATACAGTATGTGCTCAAGATGTGAGCTCATTTTGCCCTACTAAATCCTATCTAGAATACTAGTCAGTGAAAAGCAGTCAAACTTAATTATTTCTACACAAGACAGATTAACCCCCGTGAGGGCGCCTGGTCCGGTATTTGTTTGGGGGGACCTCCATGGCGTGCATGTGCGCAACATTTCAGTTTTTAAAATCTTTTTTACCTAGATTTAACACAATCAACAGCCAATGAAGGGCCCCAGGAGCCCTTGTCGGAGCCTCAAACCCAGTACCGCACGGTCCAGTTTCCCTGAAAGGCCCCTGAGAGTAGTGAAACTGTCACACTCCCTGCATGCCAGAACATAACCTCTGCCCCAACCTTTTCACATCAGCCTGTTATAGCGCCTCCAGGAGGGTGATTTTTGCAACTCCAGGGGGCAGATTTATTTTTAAAACAACACATTTTATATTTCTCCTACAAATTTTGTCCAAAAATCATGCAAATGAATGGTAGAGAAGGGTCGTCTGGTAGAGAAGGGTCGTCATGTAGCAAGGGTCATCATGAACGTGAACGGGACTCGAACACGCAACACGCCGTCAGGCCAGAGCCTATATGTGGCATGCACCTGGACTGCTATAGGTCAGCACCTATGTGATCAAGACGGCTATGTGATCAAGACGGCTATGTGAACTAAAATAAAAGCCTGGGTACCGAGGCTACACACTCCCTAGACGCCAAGTAAAAACCTCTGCCCTGCAGTTTTTCACCTCAGCCTTTTTATATTACTCCTACAGATTTTGCTCAAACATCACGCACTTAAGCTGGATGTTTTTGTTTTTGTTTTGTTTTTCTGAAAAGTTAACATTTTGGAGTTAGGCCGTTTCTTCCAGACAGCAGTGTATGGTCACAACATCCTGCACATGTGCTACACGTGGAAGTGGTCGCGTGCAGTGCACACGTGGACTGCAAAAGCATATATGTTGCACATGTGGTATTAATAATAATGTATCCGTCTGTGTTAAAGGACGTCATCCTGACCCTGCAAGAAAAGCTATCCATTAAGGCCATCGAGCATTTCTCTCTGATGCTAGAACACAGGGCTGAGGGTTCCGCCAGTAAACTCATGCTCCTGCATGAGCAGGAGATGTTATCTCAGGTGAGACTTCCGTGACTTAATAGGATATTAGTTCTCCATTCACATTACAGTGTAATTGTTTTTGACCTGTGTTCATAGTTACTGAGGAGGACAGATGCGATTGAATCAGGAAAGGTCAGAGAGCAATGGATAATACCATGCAGGTCCATTGTCACCAAAAAAAAAAATGTTATGCAGGGATCATTCCTGTATCCAATTAAAATTACATGTAATCCGTAAAATAGCTGAACAGTGGTACTGTTGACAACATCCGGTGCCTAATGATACATCTCTTGTTTTAATTTATGTTCTAGGTGACAAAGAGGCCAGGGTCCCACAAGATGAAATGCTTTTTTCGCATCAGCTTCGTTCCAAAGGACCCTATAGATCTGCTCAGGAGAGATCCTGTAGCATTTGAGTACCTCTATGTTCAGGTAAATTGTCAACAGATCTGTGTTTCTAGTCTGTGATGGATGTAATGTCTAGATATCTATTCACATGCATTAATAGGTTTTTGTGTTGTGCTCTTGCACAAATATTTAACCTTGACATCTAATAAATAAATAGGAGCTTTTGAAAGTCACTCGAGCCGGGCTCCACAGCTGCCCTCAATCTGTGTTATATTATCGTGGGCTTGGCGGTCAGTAAGAGGAGCTATTGAAGGGTAAGCTTGTCCTGTCTTCACCCTCTCTGTCTCCTCCAGAGCTGTAATGACGTGGTGTTGGAGAGATTCGGGTCAGAGCTGAAATACGACACAGCCCTCCGCCTGGCCGCCTTGCAGATGTATATTCTCACCATCAATACCAAGCAGTCCCAGAAAGTCTCCCTGAAGTATATTGAGTAAGTGGGCAGCGGGGTTGGTCGAGACGTTTAGCTCACTGTCAGTCCCGTTTAGAAACAAATGACAGTCAGAATGTTTAACCATTTCTCACTAAATGGAGAACAATATGAACCTATTCTGGCGCCAGCTAATCGATGCACGTGCATTGATTAACTGTAAAGTAACAAACTGACTAGACTAGACTGCATGGTGCTGAGGGACCCTCTCTCTAATCAGTATGGATTCTAATTCTGCAGGAAGGAGTGGGGCCTGGCGCTGTTCCTGCCTCCCGCAGTCCTGTCTAGCATGAAGGAGAAGAACATCAAAAAAGCCCTGACTCACATCCTCAAAAGCAACCAAAATCTGGTGCCACCTGGCAAAAAGGTACACAGCATACTGTAGCTATCTCTGTCTGTCTGTATGACTCTCTCTCTCTCTCTCTCTCTCTCACACACACTGCTTATGTTCCCTGTCTTGTGTCATAGCGCATCCCAACAGACTCATGACTACCCCCTGGTGGACAGTGTTTAGAACGCTGCTTGTTTGTTCTGGTTAGCAGAGAATTAGCCCACGTAAATTTGAGACAAACGTGTGCAGTGTTATTTGCGGCTCATGTGTAAAATTAAATATATTTCTGTTTTACTTCTCATTCCAGCTAACGGCCTTACAGGCAAAAGTGCACTATCTGAAGTACCTTAGTGACTTGAGACTGTACGGAGGCCGTGTGTTTAAATCCACACTTCTGGTAAATGAACACCTCTTTGTTTTATTCATCTGATTTATGAGACATGGAAATATTGCACAGAATTCTACGTCCAAACAAAAACATAAGACTTTTGGTTTTCGTCTCTCTCCTTAATTGTTGCTTATAGCAAGGAGAGAAGCATACGGAAGTGACTTTGCTGGTGGGCCCCAGGTATGGAATCAGCCACGTGATCAACACCAAAACCAACCTTGTGGCCCTCTTGGCTGACTTCAGTCATGTCAACCGCATTGAAATGTACACGGAAGATGAGAGGACAATCAGGGTGGAGCTACATGTTTTGGACGTGAAGGTAAAGTCGTATTTGAAATGTGCTGTATGAATTTCAATTCAATTCAATTCAATTCAAACTGTATTCTAGAGACAGACACACAGGGGGTCCATAGAGTAAATACAAATCTTCAACATCACATTACCAGTAAGACACAGGGCGAGAAGCGACCTCGCCCTTCGTGCACGCATCCACCTGGGTGACGGCAGAATGCTGGGCGAGCCACTGGCGCTTTGGCATGGGGGTCAGATCAACATATGGAATGAATTCTGTACTGGCCATATATGGAGCGTGTCTTGATTGTACAGGGTTTGATGAGGTCAGATCAACATATGGAATGTCAGAACAGGGGTGGCAGCGGGGGCAGTGTCTTGAGTGTAGCCGGTGTGACGAGGTAAGATGAACATATGGAAAGAATTCTGTATTGGCCATAAACAGAGCGTGTCATGGGGCGTGACGGACGGAAGGACGGACTGCCAGGACGGGAGGATGGACTGACACGCATGCATGCACGCACACACGCACGCACACACACACACGGTATTGCAATAATGCTTTAGATTAGACTTACTCAAACCAAGCCAAAAGTCTATTCAGCAGGCATTATAGCCTCATTGTGCGGTTGTGCTCTCCCGTTCACCGTGTTCTCATTGTTGTCTGCTTATCTCCCTCTTTCACAGCCCATCACTCTGTTAATGGAGGCTGTTGATGCCATGAATCTGGCCTGCCTGACTGCTGGCTACTACAAATTACTGGTGGACTCCCGACGCTCAATCTTCAATGTGGCCAAAAGCAACTCGGACAATAAATTAACAAGTATGTCTAAATTGATGAACTGTAACATCTCTCTTTTAAAAAGCCATTTACAGGCTTCTACCTCTACCTGTTAGACAGTACATATCAGCAGTGTGTCACAGCTTCGATCGGCCATATTGTAGATATAAGCATTGACCATATAAGCAATAATAAGCATATCATAAGCAATATGCTTATAATAAGCATATAAGCAATAATAAGCATTTATTTTTAGACATTGCGTTTTCTCATTACAATTTTGTCGAACCTGAATAGTGAGTCAATATTGGCTAAACATTATTGTGTATTGAAGTAGTCTTGGTCATCATCTAACTATGGTAATTTTCTGCTCAACCTTTCAAATTAATACGCACTTTAGAGCTTATTAATTAAGGTTTGTATCCGACAGAGAGAGGTCATTTGCAACAATGTCAGTACGACCGCCTGACCGTCTGCTTTACTTTAGTGCCATAGTCAATCAGTTGGTGTCCTACAGTACATCACAACACCAGGGTCAAAGGTTCTCGGATTGTAACTATAAAATTAATTAAAACTCAATAATAAAGTAACTTGGACAATAAAGAAACGCAATGATAAAGTTGATTTTCATATCTAAGGCATCCTCAAGAATTAAAACAACATTATTGAATACTGTTCTTTGGAAAGTGGTCAGCAGCAAATAGTCATGTATAGTCAATGTATAGTCTTTTAAATTAACCCTAGCATCCCTATTCTGGGCATGTCATACTAGGCGAACACACAGGATGTATGTAGGATACGTCATTTTTCAACCAATCAAAACAGATTTGTAAAGCATCAACGTCATTTCCTTGAGCAATGCCTCCGCCAAAATCCTGCAACTTCCGCCAAATTCCGTGGAGAACGTGGTCCGGGCATTGAACAAGCGTATGTCAGGATGAGACGTGTGAATGTGCAATAACTCCTTTTTTTGGCTTCCTCATTGCAGGCAACGAGCCAAGAGGAAAGCAGAACTTCCGGGCCATTGAGTGTTCGTACAGCATGCCCTATCAGGGATTCGAGGATCGAGGGAACCAGAGGTACAACAGGGACTTCTCCGACCGGGAGTGTGAATACCTCGACCACGGGAGGTGTGAGGGGGAAGTGCCACCTGTCTACATCACTGAGATTCACCAGCCACACCACATTGTGCACGTGTCAGAGAGAGCAGAGCGATGTAGAACCCCTCATGCCCAGCCTTCTCTTAATGTTCCCAGGCCCAAACCCCAGGACTCCCCCCGGAGCGCCAAGGTCTCCTTCATATTTGGGGATCCCCCTTTGGACAGTGTAAACCCACAGAACCTGGGCTACCAGAGACTGTTGGACGAGAGTCCGGAGATTCTGCACGATCACAGCCCGATGTACAGCCACCTCGAGGAGGAGTATAAGATGATGGACACCATGGAGGACGGAGAGGGCTACCAATATGCAGCCAAAATCTTTAGCCCCGCCGAATGCATCGAGGAGCCCTTGTTGCGGGACATCTGCTACGCGGAGACCACGGACGACGCGGAGGATGAGGATGACATCAGCTGCGAGGAGGACTCGGTGCTGATGAGTGACATCGACAAGCCCACATCGTTCCTCTCACTCTCCGGGTCGAGCGACGACATCATCGACCTGACCTCGCTCCCGCCACCGCCGGAGGGCAACGACGAGGAGGACAACGACGTGCTGTTGCACTCTCTCAACCTGGCCATCGCTGCTCCTCCCCCGGGCTTCAGGGACAGCTCCGACGAGGAGGAGCAGGGGCTCGGAGCCCAGGCCCAGGCCCAGGGGGGGCACAGGGATATCCCCGTGTCTCTCATAGACTCCATACCCGGCCAGGGAGCAGAGGGCCCTGAAGAGCCTCTGGACGATGCAGTGGTGTCCACTTTGCAGGCCCTCGAGGACCTTGCCGCATCCGAGGACCAGAGCGCCGCGCAGTCAGAAAGTAGCACAGGTTCTTCTTACACTATTGTAACGTTTATCCATTAGCACCACTGCACTATGTTCCAGCCATTCACTTTTGATTTGTTGCTGTTGATTCTTTTCTTCTTTCTTTCTTTTTTTTTGCAATAAAGCCCATTTTGTTTTATGTTTCCACATTGTGTGAGTAGTGACTTCATTCATTTGGCATGCATATACTTTAGTATTCATTTCTGTATCACTCATGTTGTGGAGTTTCATTATTTTGTGGTATTTTGTGTTGTATTATTTTTTATCCCATTTGATTTGTCATTCATGTTTTGTACAATGGTATAAAAGTTCTCACTGTTTACTATATCATTTGCTTTAATTTATGATATGCATTGCACACAATGTAATTTGATGTAACATTTAACTAGATCAATTAGGAATGTTACAACAATTTGATTATGAGTTAATACTGCAGCATTACCTCCAGATTTGACCACCACATTTACTAACTTGAATGTCACACCAATTCACACCACACATTGTACCTCAGATGAAGTTGTTAATGAGGTGTTTGTCTTTCTGTGACACACAGGTGTAGAAATATTGCGAGCCTTTAGTCCAGAGTCCTCCTCAGATTCAGGCAACGAGACCAACTCCTCTGAGATGACAGAGAGTTCAGAGCTGACCGCTGCTCAGAGGCATGCGGACAGCCACTTGAGGATGCAGGTAGCCACGGCGGAAGGATACCATAACCTGAGCGAGGACAAAACTGAGTTTGTTGCACCAAACAAGGGCGAAGCAGAAGCCATACAGTACAACCCTCTTGAGCCTTGCGGGGACGAGGCCAAGTCACCTCCTGTCTCCTCCACTCAGATTGTTCACTCTGATGGCGGTGAGATGGAGCCAGAGACCATGGAGACAAAGTCACTCACTGAATACTTCACTAAGCTGCACATGGGCTCAGTAATGAGCCGCCAGACAAGAAAACAGAGGGAGACAGAGAGTAGGATGCAGGGAGATTCCTGTGAGCCGGCTGATAGAGCCCACGCTAACCCCCGAAACTCATTTAAAGAAGAGTCATCTCAGTACACTGCATTCACTGTGATAGATTCTCAGTACATGAATCAGCTTGATTTGGGGAGAACTCCATTTCGAGAGAGGCATCAGAAATGTCAGAGAGTGCCTGGAAACAAAATGGGAGAGAATGTCTCTTCAGAATGTGGGGGTGACTCACCCTCACACCCCCACATTCTGGAGACAGACAGGTTAACAATGAAGAGAGAGAAACAGGACCTGGATAAAAGGCTCCAGGAGTTAAATCCCCATTTGCATTCCTCTTCCCAAGGGCCCCACGGTGCAGACAATGTCAACTCACAGAATGACGAACAGCATCCAGGCAGGACTCTGTCATCTGAGCAAGACGTCACACGCATATACGAGTACCACCTGAGCAAGCGCATGTCATCGATGCAAAGCGAGGGCACCCACTCTCTGCAGAGCTCACAGTGCTCCTCCATAGATGCAGGCTGCAGCACGGGCAGCAGCAGCTGCGTGACCCCCATGGATTCGCCCCTGTGCGCTGCGGAGAATGTGAACTTATTGTCAGACTCTCAACCTCTCAAGGGGCTGGGCTATGTGGCTGCCGAGGAGAAGGCCTACGGTCCCCCTGCAGTCCTGTGGAAAGCAGGCCATCCCATGGACCCCACTCTGCTGAGAAAGATCCATGCAGCCACCAGTGCTGAGCCTGGGTTCGGGGCCGCACGGGAGGGCAGCCATCGGATGCCCAAGATAAAAGAAACTACAGGTACAACTTCTCTTTGATCTGCAGTGGTGTCACACTGTGCAGAACTTGATACATGTTGTAATGCAGCTGAAATAGTTCTCAAAAGTAGATAGCATACCATATAAATAAGGTGGCCTATTAATCCTTCTCGCACCTGACCCAGTTCAAATCCAACCAGAGGCACTTTACTGCATGTCATCTGAGCATCTCCCCCTTTCCTACCTTTTCTGTCTTCTCTGACAGATATATATATATCGATATATATCGTACAAAGGAGAGACAGGAAAGACAGAGAGAGAAATTAGGGGATTGACATGCAGGAAGTATTGTCCGGCTGGCAGAGAATTAAACCAGGGAGCAATTTGTTTGCCGTGAGCCCACGTGGTATGTGCCCTTAAAGGTATATTCAGTGATTTCACTTATTTTTTCTTATTTTTTGGATAATCCTCCCTACTATAGAGTGTGCTGACCATGTAAGGAGTTCCTCCCTGTCCCCATTGAGCCCCTGGTGTAAAGAAAAAAAAAAAAGTTTTGGTTTTGGTGGCAGGTGAGAAAGCCTTCATCCAATCAGGATGAGAGGTGCCTTCCTCCAATCATGATCGAGTGGGGGCAGGCCTTGGTGCATGTGCTGTTGGCCTGTTGCACTTCCCCCCTCTGTAGAGCGTGTGCATGTGCAAATCTTGTTACAAGGGCGGACCAGGTTTTTCCAAATCACTCAAATCACTGAATGCTCCTTTAACACTCGGCTAGCAAGTTAAACAAAAAATAAACAAAAAAGAATGTCTAGCTTTAACATTACTCTAATGATTAGCAGAAAGGGACTTTAGAGATGAAAGTATATGACCAGAGTGATGCTTAACAATTCTTTGTCTTTCTACTACCCCTAGTGTAGCTTGCGCACAACTGCAGATGGCTGGGGAAGAAGACTCATCCTTAGTCCTCCTCAGTAATGGGATTAACGCCGCCACCAATGCCACGTCACCATCATCATTACTGAGTAGCACAGAGCCTGATGGGCTGACACAGAGTTGCCCCGAGATCCATCCACACGTGCTGACTTTCCCCTCTACCATACCCCCATGTGACCCGAGCACAGGCAGCCTCAGGAAACCACGCAGGGTCCAGATGCTGAAGAGGAGCTGGAGCACCATGGCACCAGCAGGCTCCAGGAGCTTCGAAGCACTGTTAGAGAAGACCAGAGCCACACTTACAGGGAAGAGTGGCGGGCAGAACGTCCAGTCCCAAGATTCCCCTAGACTAGAGAGGAGGTTCTCTGCCAAAACCCTGCCGAAAAGCTGGTCACATGGTTCAGTTGCCTCACACTCGTATGGGCGACGACTCCTTAGAGGGGCCTCTATGATGTTGCCAGTGTCGGCAACACCAAGACCAGATGAAGGAACATGGACATGCCGCGGGACGTTCAGTCGCTGTTTCCTAAGGAGGAAGATGAACACAGTAGGTGACGGAGAAGACAAAGAGAGGGCTGCTCGTCTCGTGTTCTCTGATGAGCATAGGCAGCAGCGTATCAGACCCACCCTCAGTGCCAAGGCAAACCACGCAGTCTCAACAGCAGACTTTAAAGCTGAACAGCCCGATGTGGCCACTGCGATGAGTGACATGAGCCTCAAAGCAAGACTAGCTCACGTGAACGACATGAAGGGAAAAACCTACAGCCTCCCAGCGGGTTTTGCAGCTGCACGGAGGGACGCACTGGAGATGATCAGCCTGGTGCGCTCCAGTGTTAGCCAGCTGTCCAGGGGTGAGAGGCCCGAGAACGGTAAAGGTGACCCGGAGAGGTTTTCTCTGCTGCTATCCGTGCAGGCCAAAGCACTGGGCAGCGCCTGCGGTCAGATGGCCCTGGAGCACAGCAGTCCAGAGGAGCTACTGCTTACTCTGACACACAGCTTCCACACACTCTGCTGCCTAACACAAGCCTGCATGTCGCTGGTGGAAGGCCTCAACACGGAGGCCCAGCGCCGGGAGGTGGTAGCCAAGGTGGACAAGGTTGTCATGAACTATGTGTGTTTGCTGAAGGCTGCTGAGGCGGCTTCGGGAAGCGCCACCAATGACCAAAGTGTGAATGCATTGACACATCACTCAACCGCCATGTCTGCCATTATCAACGCACTAATTCACTCACTGAAAACACTGCTAAACAAATGAACTGATGTGTTGCTCTGATTATTGATTTCAAAGCCATAGGTTAAAAGAGACATGGGTTAAGAAGCCAACCAATGTGAACAGCTGTGCTAAACCTTGCCTTGTGTATACAGTATTTTATTATGTAAAGTTTAAAGAAAAAAATAACTATATAT
>OOFJ01047292.1:2326-12330 GCA_900323375.1 Benthosema glaciale
CACGCGCACACACACAGAGCGATCAGTTCCTGTGCATCTCGGATCGGTGCCATCGCGAACGAGAAGTGGAGTTCTGCGAGAAGGCAGCGGCAGCAGCAGCGTGCGTGTCGTCAGCATGAGTGCACACACAGCGGTATGATGGGGCGAGCCCGCTCTGTGGCTCCCCTCCACGCTACCACCGCAGCAGTGTCTCCGGCTACCTAATGAGGCCTTATTAATTCAGATCAGGGTGAATGATTACCTCATCATTTCCATTCTCCTGAGAGCTCCCTAGCGAGCGAGCGAGCGAGCGCAAGCTCTCTCTCTCTCTCTCTCTCTCTCTCTCTCTCTCTCTCTCTCCCTCTCCCTCTGTACCCTGCCCAGTAAATTTAAAAGCTGGGATGTATAACGCCGGAGTACAGCTCACTGCGTGAGACCAGTTAATATTCTGTGGCGCGGGGACGGAGCGATATCAAATGCTACTGTACTGTACACCCACAGCTGGGACGTATGTTGCGTTTAATGCGAAACATAGAAGTCATGTACGTGTTTCTGTGGGACTTCTGTGGGTGATTACAAAGAATGGATTTAAGTCTGCGCAAATGACATGCTATACAGTACATCTGCCTTTCATAACATTCATGTCTTTATCTATCGGTTCTGTTTTGGAGAGGCTTTTGCACTCCCACGAGCTGCGGATCTCTGACAGTAAATACAGAACATCGCCCCCCACCACCACCACCATGCACCCTCTCCATATCTGTGCAGAGAGACTAGTTGCCTAGCAATGAAGTCTCTAGTTTTATGGTCTGTGAGGCTTACATCTACAAGAACAGGGAAAAAAAGGAATCCATCAGGATTAGATTAGATTTAGAGTATAGTGTATAACAACGAGTCTCTTGCATATGCCTCTACTGTATGCCCGGCTATAATATCAGGCCATCAGTCTTTTGGGGTTTTTTCCGACAACAAGAAGAGGGGAAAACGACGCGACGCGTCGGCCCCCGAACTCGATGGCTATAATCCTATAGGTGACGGACGTCGGACGCGTCGCTCAGTTATCCGACTGTAAGGCGACGTTAGCGCCGACAATCACCGTCTTGACGAGAGTTGATGAAATATCGAGCAAAACTACCCCCCCCCCCCCCCCCCAAGGCCAGCGCAGTTTGTTATTTAAATTGCATTGTCTGTGACAGTAACAGCTAGATTTCTTCATCTTATTGTTTCCCCACCGCAAGGATTGCATCACACGTTGCCAGTCAAGTCAAGTCGTATGCCATCGTTCCTCCCCTCAGGACATCTCGGGGAATTCTCACAGCTAACTCACTCTTCGCTCAGTGGGGCTGACACTGCTATATCTCGAGTGTCAAACAGACCCTACGTGAACACAGGAGAGGCCGCTTCGCACTGTCTTTAGTGGCTTTGGGATTCCAAATGGCCTCCGGAAAGGAAACATGTACTGCCAGCTAGCCCCCATGAATACAGTCTTACAAATTGTAGACCTATAAAAACCCAGAAAGAACATTGCAGTGCGGGTTCACCTCTCCAGACTTTGAATAGTCTTTTACCATTGGGTTTACTTTACAATGCATGCAGCAAATAAGACTTGATTAACAAAACGTTCACATTTTGTTCTAAATTACACGCCTGTTAATATCGCAAACCAAACCATTATGTTCTTTTCAAGAAATGAATTGGCCTGTTGCCGTTCAGAAGTCATAAAACGCGCGTGTTGATTTGTGGAGATCTTGGTGAAAACGTGTGTATATCACAAGCCTTTTTGTTTGCTAAAGGGATTATCGTCAAAAACCAATTGAAAATGTTCCATTGGAAATCTGCAGTGGGAGTAATGTATGTTGACCTAAAAAAAAAAGAAAAAAAATAACATCCCTGTAGCATTGTAGCATTGCTCTGCTGCTGAAATGCAAACCGACATGGTTTAATGAGCAAAGACCAGAACAAATGAACCTGAGTGACTGCAGGGTATAGTGCTGTACAACATAATCTTTCAGTGAACTGCCACACATGGTGAGCCCGTCGTGATGAAATCACATTCATTGCTAAACTTTTTTTTTTGCAATGAAGGATGAGTTGCCGCCGCAATGGGGAGACAAGCTGTTTACAGGCTCTACATTAATTATCATATTCACCGTTGATAGACCGCATTAATACCAGTAACATATTCCACGTCTCTCTCTCTCTGTGCTAAGATTGCAAGATGAAGAAAAGTGCTCCTGCATGATTGGCTAAGATTTGAGCTCGGCTGCGACTCTGAAGGCAATCATTAAAGTTGTTTAGGTCTTTATTCCTCCGAGGTAGAACGTCTGGTGAGGTTATATAGTCTGTCACTCCACCAAGGCAAACGGATCATAATCACACGGCGGCCATGTTGACATTTTCATTGACAGAGCCCTGCCTATACGCACCCACTGAATGCTCCTTTAAAGAATTCTTCCATAGATCTGTACTAAAACAGATGTATTAGTCTATAGAAAGAATCAGCTACAGTCAAGTCAGACTTTGATGTGAGGGCCGCGTTGGCATTGAATGCAAGAATGTACAGTATGTAAGGCAAAACAAATACTGTACACAGATATTCATATTTGGCAGGCTATCAGTCCTGACACCATAATGGAATCACTTGCACGTGCAAGAATCATGTGTATCTTCAAAAAGGTACAATATCACGTATACTGAACAAAGTCAAAGTTTGAAAAAAAAAAAAAGACTGGCGTGTGATGTTGTTAGAGAGAATGAGAGCTCCTCTGTGAAAAGGGTACAATGGATATTTCACTTATAGGCAGGCACGCACATACAGTACAGTACGCACGCAATGCACGCCTCCTTGGCACTGAGCCAGTGATCTATGAAAAATGAACCCTGAGTGACGCTCAATTCAGATCAAATTCAAGATAGGTCTTAGATAGACCCTGACGAAGACCTTGTAGGTTGAAATGCGTTGCTCTTGAATAAATCATCGTATATATATTTTTTCACCCAAGACGGAGTGCCTTGGAATCTTTTTCTTTGCAAGTCTGCATTTTTCTTTTACACCTTTTGGGAATTAAACAGTACTACTTTTTACTTTTTTGTCAAGATAGGTCTTATTGGTTGCTCAATAGGTCCAGTAGAGGTTTTGAACAGTCTATAACTCTCTCTCATCCAGAGCGACTTACTGTACAGTAAATAAAAGTGTGAGATCGAACGAGCACACTCAGAGTAAGCATGAACTTTAGTCAGTAAACAACAAGGTAAGTGGTGGGAAAGTACCTCTTTGTAACACAATACATGGAGCTTTACTGAAAGTGTCTGTAAAACTAAAACATTTAATAGGGTGTGAAATTTGTTCTCGTACAGTGGCGTTCACATATAGCCTACAACAAATCATTCTGGTAAATGTCTTTAAGGTGAGATCTGTAGAGATATTCGGCAATTTCTTCTTTTTGTTTTTAGCTCAAGCCACTGTTTTCATCACTCTGGAAAATGTCTTTAACCCTTTCTAGACGGTAACCTTTTTGGTGTTTCAAGCATTATGTTATTCTTTAGCTATTGAAAAATAGCAGACCTACAAGCTCATAGCGCGCCACCAAGTGGCATATAATTTTTGGGGTCCTTGAGATTAATTATTTGAGAACTACTAACATAGAAATAAGGGTTTTTCAGAAAACTTTCAGTATTTAGAAGACATTTTTAGCATCGTTTTCAGGCTGAAACGGGTTAAGGTGAGATCTGTAGAGATATTCGGCGATTTCTTTTTAGCTCGAGCCACTGTTTTCATCGAAGCAGACAAATTGTATAACATTACTGCCAAATGAAGGAAGCCTTTTGACGCGCAATTTAAATGTGAAGCTATTAAGCTGGCGGCCTGAAGTACATCTGATGCATTGACTCTCTCTGACAAGACAAACGCAACACTTGATGTAGGAGTGGAAATGCATTATTTAAAAGTGAGAGACATCCTCAAAGCAGTCGAGCTTTTAATAAAAATACATGAGCAGCATAGTGCAATTGTTCCAGCTGCGTTGTATTAATGTTTTATTACATTGAACAAAACATATCACAAAGTATCCCAAAGGATCATATATATATATCATCACTTTGGAGAATATGTTGTTCAAATTCTTAATAGTTAAGAAAATACGTAAGGTCGACGGGTGGCTGGCATCTCCCTTAGAGATAGGGTGAGAAGTTCACTCACACGAGAGAGACTCTGACTAGAGCCGCACTCCGCTGCTTTCGCCTGGGAAGGAGCCAGCTTAGGTGGTTCGGGCATCTGGTTAGGATGCCTCTCGAGCGTCTCCCTATAGGGAGGTCCTCGATGCACGTCCCACTGGGAGGAGACCCCGGGGCAGATCAAGGCGCGGTTGGAGGAAACACATCGACTCACTGGCCTTGGAACGTCTCGGGATCCCCCAGGGGGAATCACTAATGTTGCTCTGGGGAGGGAAGTCTGCATGGAACACTCTGGCGGAGCTGTTGCCCCCCACAACCAGGCTACGGATAAGCGGTTGAAGATGGATGGATGGATTGCCTACAGATGATTTAATATATCTATGCATTGGTGGTAGTGTACGTAGTGTCTCTCATGTTCCTGTGTAGACCACAGCTTAATTCAGTTGGATTTCCTTTGATATAAGGTTAAATGAAACTTCCTCCGTTGCAATTAGAAAGCAGCTATATATTATGCCAGATAGAGCATGTCCTCTTAATTGCCTGGAACTGTTTGGTTTGTTATAAACACCAGGAAATATTCAAGAAATGTTCACTAGGCTAATTAGTGAGGAAGAAAACATCAAATCATTTATGAGATACAGTTAATAATCTCAAACAAGTCTCCATACTCCAGCAGACGTGGAAAATGTTTCCTTGAAAGTATTTTTCTTTTTTTTTTTAAATGCCTCGGTGTTGATACTTGGGGATTTGAGATCAAACTCTTGTCATTATATATAACCCTCCATATCAGAACACCCCGCAGCGATGCCGTTAGCCGCCATGATTTTTGTTTGCCGCGCTGTTTACGACCTTAACCCATTTCAGCCTGAAAACAATGCTAAAAATGTCTTCTAAATACTGAAGGTTTTCTGAAAAACCCTTATTTCTATGTTAGTAGTTCTCAAATAATGAATCTCAAGGACGTATGTTGTTCCAGAGACACCCCCAGAACCAAAGATATGAGTTAAAAACGTTCTCTCTGAAATAATATATTCAAAGATTTGAGCCACATTTTCACGATTTTTCAAAAATAGCAGACCTACAAGCTCGTAGCGCGCCACTCGGTGGCGCGCTATGAGCTTGTAGATCTGCTATTTTTCAATAGCTAAAGCATAACATCATGATTGAAACACCAAAAAGGTCCCCGTCTAGAAAGGGTTAAACGGGGGAGAGCAGATTGATTAATGACATTTCATTTTTTTCCCAGCATGCAGTGTGGGAAACCCTGGAGTCCTCTAATATATGCCCCTGTAATTAGAGCGAGCCATCTAATGAGCCTCGTTTGGTGCTTGCGAAACTAATAAAGGGAATCTGGTGCAGAGGTGAGGGCCATGTGGCAATTAGATAAGTTACCAGACAAGCAGTATTTTTTTTCGGAGCGTTTCTGAAAGGGCCGCTTTCATGTTCAGACAAAACATTGTTAAGCGTCTTCATTACCTGCAGAGAATGAATTCGTCCACTCAGGCCCGCAATTGATCGGAATTGATTCCGGGGAAGACTCTTTTGTGCCCCCTGACGAAATACAGTCGATTCTTTCCCGTTTTAGGACGCGCTCGTCAACTCATTAATGTGTTATTTAAGGACAGTAAATGTGCACAGTCAAATCCTCGAGAGTTAATTTGGATACGCGCAGTTCAGTCAGAATAATCACGCTGTGTTCGCAGTTTGCAGAATATGAGCAGTATAGGCCTGTAGATACCGGTGCATCATTGTCGGGATATAGTCGAAGGGACAGACTCGTACTGTAGAAACTGTTTCTTGGCAATAAAACGAGAACTGCATTTATGCTTATAAAGGCCAATGACAGCTGACCGTAAAATCGGTTTTAGCGTGGCAAGGAGGCCATTAGAGCGAGATTGAGAGAGGATGCTGTGATTTAAGACTGGCTTTTTATAATTGTCGGGCAAAGTGAGCATTAGCTTAAGTCTCAGGGCGGCGGCGGCGACTCTAATGAATTGGTTTATTTGGTCCTATACTACCTCCAGTTCCGGGACAACTCCGATCCATCACACAGCCGCAACTCCTCGCGTCATGTGCGAGATGAGCAAAGAGTTGTTGTTTTCCTCCCTCCCCTCCCTCCCTCCTTATTTGTATTCATTCCTCTTCCGTTGCGTTAATTGCTTCTGCAAGCAATTTCATTCACAATGCAAAAATGTGAGTAATGGGAACGGAGGCACTTTCAACCCGAGTGTACGAGACATTCCACACAAATTGCAGTTTCCTCTTTTTTTTTTTTCTTTTTTTTTTCTCACGAGATAACTGCCGCGACACCCAGCACAGCAGTTCAGTCAGCTATCTGTATTATTAACCACATTTGGGCATGTCATTATAGTAAAAAAATCTCCAAAAGTCTAGGCCTTATGTGCTTAGTTTATTTTTTGCCGTACGCCAGTGTCCATGGCTCCCGAAAATAGCCGCGCAAAGCTCTCGGTGCCCCTGGATGTGATGTGTTGTGTGAACTTGTAGATTGCCGTTCGCCGCGCCAATACACACTAATGGACTACAAACGACTATAATTCAGGCTTAAGTGGTTTTAATTGGGTGCCGGGTCATCTGTCATCCGCGCAGAAGGACTGCCACCTCGTTTATGGCCTATTTGACGCAACTGTGAACAATCCATTTGCCCTTATTTCCAATCTCCAATTATGGTCCCTGTCTGATCATAGAGGCCAAAGCTATTTCAGGACACCTGCTAGCTCTACTGTGGCAGTCAAACAACATTGAACCAGCCACAAACAAACAAAACATACGATAAACGAGACAGTACGCAGCACTTATATATATGAATCACCACATCATAGATCTGTTAAAATGAAACAATAAGTAATCTCAAGGTGAGAGTACAGTGCTGTTTTAAACAATTAGAGTACAGTGCTGTTTTAAACAATTGAAAAGATCATGTTACTGACCAAATATGAACACTGAACAGGTAGATTGTTGTAGTCAGAAGGAGATTTAAACTTAAAAAAGCATTTTTTTTACCAAAGAAAACAAGGCGACGTTTGACGACACAATCAGGACAGTTAACGGTAAACAAACCCATTTTTTAAAACTTATTTCAAATGTTTGTCCTGCGGGTCTCATCCAGGCCTATTGCAACATCCCCTGCATTATAGTTCGATGCTGGTGTCCCAGTTCTGTCCACAGGACAGGAGTACTACTTTGCACAAGAAAACGGCAGGTCAAAAATCTAGCTGGAAAAAAATGCTTGCCGAAGGTCATTGGTTTATTCCTTTACAGTATATATGTATACAGTACATATCCTCTGAATAAATAAAGGTCTCTCGCATTGTTGAGTCTTTCTAAAGGGGGCAAGGTTTTGAAGCGTGGCCTAAAGGCTGCGATGATATAGCATGTTATGTGTGAAAGCAGAGTCAATAGTTGAAAAAAGCTTTCACCTCCTCCTTTTATGTGTGGCTGCATTGATGTTACAGCTTTAGCTAAGCAAAATTGCTCATGACTTTATTGCCACTCACCATGATGGCTCGTGGAAGTCGTATTGTGTGTGTCTGTGTGCCTGCCTGCCTGCCTGCCTTCCTGCCTGCTGGCCTGCCTGCCTGCCTGCCTGCCTGCATGCGTGCTGTCGTTGTGTCGCTGTGCAGTGTGCACTCATACAATTTCCAATTTACACATCTAAGGGACACAGAGAAGGGACATTTTGTTTTGCTCCCACTTGGAGATTGGACCACATCCAATGAAGTACAGTCCTTGTGTGACAGTCAATATAATCACACACAGTCATTTACGCGCCCCAGATGTGAGAAAAGTCGTCTATTCCTTTTAATGGGCAGTCGACCACTTGGCTCTGTTGCGCACACACAATGCTATGGCTTTGCAAAGTGTGTGATTTCTCCTCTCTTCTAATCTCATCGCTCGCCTTCCACCACCTTTATCTTCTCCTTCTCCTCTTCCTGTTCTATTCCCATTGTTGTGTTCTCTTCTCATTCTGACCCGCAGCCCATAGTGTCTACTCTCGTCTCCACCACACCAATTAGGTCCATTATTTTCCGGCGTCTGGCGTGAACTCTGAAACCTGTTGTTTTTATTAACTGTTCTGTGTGTCCTCCAACCGCATGCACCAGCTGTCTGAAACTCATTCTAATGAATGGGAAAATAGCAAAAATAAAAGGTGCGTGCGTGCGTGCGTGCGTGCGCACATACCAGTATGTACGTTCGTGTTTGTGTGTATGCCATTATCAAAAGTATGAGGTTGTTGAGGACAGTGAGTTATTTGGTTGACTGAGTTTGGAAATAGCAAACAGGAAAAAAAACATCCTTGTTATTAAGAAAAACAACGGTAAGAGAAAATGTATGACGCAATTTTTTTTTTCTTAATGGAATAACAATTCCAGTTATCGGAAGAGAATTTGAAATAAACAAAAATGTTATGCAATCACAAATCTTATCCGCTAATGTAGGCTTTTTAATGGAATTTCAGTTTCAGCAAAGTGTTCCAAACAAGAAAATAAAGGGTAAGACCACTTTTGTAGAGGTCTAGGTTGCGTAGTTATAACTTGCCATGATGCAAAATGATGAAAATATGCTCCTCATTGACTTTGTCATTGTACGCTGAAACTGCAGCTCTCAAAGTTATACTCTTTTAGTACATAAACAAACAAAGTTGATTCAGATAATCTAGATAGAGCATCACCAAAACGCATACGGTTTTATTTTATTTTTATATAGAAATATGAACTTCCTCTTGATTTTACTATTTGAAGATGTGGATCCGGCCCGGGTCCACGGCTCCAGTCTGGGTTTTCTTCCAAATATAAATGGCAAAATCAACAGGAAGTTAACATTTATTTAAAAAAAATATATATGTGAGTTTTGGTGATGCTCTAGTCTATATTGTCTGAATCAACTTTGAGTGACTTTGAGAGCTGATTTTTGATTTCTTGTTGCGAACGCAGTGAGCCCTTACTATGTAACCCAGGCAGAACATGTCTGTCTGTCTGTCTGTCTGTGTGTCACGCTGTGGTGTCACGCCACCAGAGGGCGCAGTTACACCAAACCAAATATACAAAATAATAATTATGACAGACAGACTTCAAATACACTGCGTTCGCTTCACACGTTCACGTGTATTACTTGTTCACATTTGGAGTTACATCATGGCAAATATAACTACACAACCCAAATGTTTACAAAAGTGGTATTATACCCTTTAAGTTTCAAAACCCCATAGCAAATTGCCTAGCCTGCTGCAGCCCTTTGTCAAGCTCTTATCCAGAAAGGCAGCTGCAACTCATTTCCATTCATGAACTAGTACAAACGTCATATATCTTCACCGGCTCATGCGCTTATTTGTCAAATTGTGACTTCTCCACTGCATTCAAATAAGATTTGTTTCTATTTTTTTGTGTTTTGTGTTTAAGTAATCAAATAAATAAATAAAACACCAGTCCATTTTTTTTAATTTTTTTACAAAGAACAGATAGAAGCAGCTTATAGGGGTGATGATGACAGAGACGTGTTGCTACAGACACGGAAGCTTTAGAAACGTTTTGGCCAATGAGCTGTGTACCACAGAGAGAGTATTGTTGAGCTGCCCGCTGCAGGCTCCTTGCTATACTGTGACAAGCAGTGCAAATCCGTATTCCTGTGCTGAAAAGTTGTATTATAATAATAACAAGTAAGACACGTAAACGTGTGAAGCGAACGCAGTGTATTTGAAGTCCGTCAAAATTATTTTGTATATTTGGTTGTGTGCCCTCTGGTGGCGAGTCAGGGCAGCGTGATACCACAGCGTGACGCACACACAGACATGTTCTGCCTGGCTTACATAGTAAAGGCTCACTGCGTTCGCAATA
>OOFJ01047659.1:0-16826 GCA_900323375.1 Benthosema glaciale
GGATGCCCAGGGCGCGGCCATAGCTGAGGCGGAGGGATGACCAGGGCGTGGCCATAGCTGAGGCGGAGGGATGACCAGGGCGTGGCCATAGCTGAGGCGGAGGGATGACCAGGGCGTGGCCATAGCTGAGGCGGAGGGATGCCCAGGGCGCAGCCATAGCTGAGGCGTACCATTAAGCACAGCTTTACACCGCAGCACTGATTAGCTACGCTACACCTGGCCTACAGGGCACTGATCCGTAGATTTGTCTATTCCTTTCGTCCCACTGCACCAAATACCTTCGCTGAAAAAAGCTGAAAAGCTTCAAAACATGTTGCTGTGGCTGACTATTAGTTGTAGATTACTAGTGAGTTTTACATGTGGCTGACTATTAGTTGTAGATTACTATTGAGTATTACATGTGCCGTATGACAGCCACAAGCATGCTCATCAGGAGCAATTAGGGGTGCAGTGTCTTGCTCAAGGAGACATTGACGTCAACTCTAGGGGTGCCCGGGATCGAACTGGGATATGTGGCAAACGTGATGGATGCGATTCAGGTTCCTAACGTTCCAGATTCCAACGGCAACAGCAAACGCATGCAGTAGCAACAACATTGACTCTGAGGGCTCACACTGGGCAGAATTGTTCTGGCTTCTCTACCCACTCTCTCCTGGTGGGGGTGTGTGTGTGGGGGGGGGGGATAAACTATGTGAGCCCGATGGGCTGTTTGAGGTGTGAGCATGACTGCACTTTGGGGAGGAATGCTGTATTCAGCTATAGTGTGACACCTGAGTCAATTACATACACAGGGTGGGAGCGCTCACTGTCACACTCGGAGCGTGCCTGCAGCTTGTTAACTGCCTGGGACTTTTGCTTTTTTTCCCTCCCTTCCATGGGCCAATAGGCCCCAGGGTCCTCAAACCTTCCATGGGTCCCAGGGTTCTCAAACCTTCCATGGGCCAATAGGTCCCAGGGTCCTCAAACCTTCCATGGGCCAATAGGTCCCAGGGTCCTCAAACCTTCCATGGGCAAATGGAATGTTTGATATGATCGATATGATCTCATTCTGTATTGAAAAAATTATAATATTGTTGTCCATTCTGAAAAATACATGTATCACAGGGTGTCTGCACTGCATGCTTAGGCAAGTCGGATTTAACTTTTAATACCTTTATATTGAATATTGTGAGCTTATAGATCTGTTTGATTGATTGATTGAATACTTTATTGGCAGAAATGAAATTAGTACAGCATACAGTCAGACACGAATGAAATCAGTACAGGGTACAGTCAAACACAACAGCCAAAGGGAACACCGAAAAAAGTCCTTGCGGTCTTGTTTCCATTCAGGTCCTGGGTATTCAGTTCATAATCATGACATAATAATAACAATAACAATTTTCAAATCATCATAAAAGGTAAACAACTAACAAAACAGTACAGGTTGGGGAACAAAAGAAGGTGGGGGAAGTCGCTGGACTAGAGGGAGGGGGGGGAAGTCAATTCCTCTCCCTTTGGCATGCTGAAAGGTGTTTTTTCAGGCCTGTTTTAAAGGACGCCATGTTCAAGCTGTTACTTTGAGCTTGTTTATCTGTAAAGGCAGACCGATGAAACGGACCGATTAATTAATCGGGCTGATTGATACCGATTAATCTAGAAACAACTAAAATCGGACGATACCGATGTGTTTGCCGATTAATCTCCCATCACAAAAAAAAAACCCACTACTGTAGATCAAAACATACTGAAACTAGAGAACACACGAAGCACACGTGTGAGAACATGTAGGTCACGCTGCCTAGGAACATGAGATCCTATGAAGGGTGGTGAAATATACAGTCGGGTTTCATTCCCCCCCCTCGTTAAAAAAATGAGCCATTGTGACACAGAAAACCCCCATGGATGGATTACTTCCTGTTTGACCCAGCATTGCTGTGAATGGAAGTATCCTTCCTATGCTTTCCTTGATTTGTGAACAACCACCTGAACCAGCTGAACCCTGACGCACAATTCACATACTTTGTTTCAATCCCAGACACGCAGACCTATTTAATAGGGAGGTTTTTGTTCTCTTTCTATGATGTTCCTTCATGTTTTTCCCCATCCCCTCCCGCCCCCCCATCAAAGACAGAAACAGTGAAGAGCTCCTATGAAAAATGAGACTAGGGAGGAGAAGGAGGATAGACGTGATGTCTTTGAGGTTCCCCTGTGGTGAAGGAGAGAGTGAGAGAAAGAGGTCAAGAGGGGAGACTAGAGAGACAGAGCGAGAGTGAAGTATACTGTGCAGCGCGGCATCTCCCCAGCTCCCCTGGTGGAGACAATCAAAACAGTTTTTTTAAGCAAAGCAGGCAGTTCAGAGATCTGTGGGTGTATCTGAGGACAAAGAAAGTAAAGTAGCCGCTACTGCATCGTGGCTATGAGCAGACATACCGTTAGATTTACTTCCCATTCAAATGTATTAATATGCATAAATCCTTAACACTGTGAATAGGGATGGAAATGAAGAACTGTGATCGTTCCAATCAGAAAAAATTGCTCAGACAGTCAGAATCGTTATGGGATTTCCTTGTATCAATGGGTTGAGTTTTTTTTGTTGCAGCAGCAGCAGCAGCAGTTGGATCTATATTTAACATGGTGTTTTATTAACAGACAGAGGCACACTAGTCAAATTCCATTGAATTAACCCTAACCCTATTCTTGCTTATGACCACCAAATAAAATGAAACTATTTATATAACCACATAAATTTTAAATATCTTACAAGTGGGGATGTCCCGATCCAATCCCGATACCACAATGTCTGTGTGAGCCGATACCAATATCAACCACCAACAACCAGGAATAGCAGACTCATCACTAAAATGTGCACTTGCAGTTTGGGCAACTCCAAAGCAAATTCCACATGCCCCTAAATATTGTATTTAACTGTCAACCCCTTAGAACTGTGTCGGATTTGTGGTTAGACTGGGATATTTTCAAATACCGATAATGACCCAATAATGACAAATAAGGACCAATGATGATACTTTTCCGATACGGATACAGTATTTCCCGATACCGATATGAACTGATATGACAAATAAGAGCCGATCCGATAGTTTTTTTCCGATACCGATACAGTATCGGGACATCTCTACTTACAAGGTTATATATATATATATATATAAATTGTTACATTACAAGAAAGTGATTACATATATAATTTGCAATTGGTAGTTGGGTATTCAAACAAGATCCACCTATGCACATTGGTTGCTGTGGTAACATAGCGAGAACATTGGCTTGCATACAGCACCTTCAAGAGCTAGAGCAGTCAAACCTGTTTTGATAATGCTGCTACTCTGAAGCTTGGCCATTACTTGCCTTAATTTTTGTATTAATTTATTTTCCCTTTCTACCCGTTGCATGTGTTTACTATTGTTACTATAATTGCTGCTAAAATGAATGAAAACAACGAAATAATTGTATTCTCCTGTGCACAAACCAGTAATAATAAAGACCTTGAAGCTGGGCTTGAACAATGATTAAGATATGCCGATGAGAACAAAGCCTACAGTAGGTGATAAGCCTGATTTATACTCCCCCCATAATACTTGCTGATATTCAAGCTCACAATGTGATGCAATGCAATGCATTCTGAGTTTGTATATTGGATATGTTTGGCACAGGATGTCGTACGACGGATCATAAATCAGGCAATACAAGGAAAGAGAAGTGCTGGGAAGGGAGAAGGGGAGTGTTTCCTGACAAAGCAAAAAGATTAAAAATAGAAAAAACAGGACACACCAGTTCTCGCAGGCATAAGTTATACTGGCGCCTGCATAGCCTTGCTTTTGTTGACAGCCTAAATACCTACTGTAAATGGAACAGCCTCATGCGACTCAGACGATCATTTGAGTAAGGAGGAAGACTTTACCATAGACATGGAAGACGATCATTTGAGTAAGGAGGAAGACTTTACATTAGACATGGAACCCGAGAACCAAACAGGTGAGTAAGAAAAATGACACAAAAAGATAAAAAATAATAATCTGTAACTTTAAAGCTCAGAATGTGGTCGTACACTACCAACAGATAGATAGATAGATAGATAGATAGATAGATAGATACTTTATTGATCCCCAAGGGGAAATTCTTGCAGTATGCAGTAGTACTAATAGTATGCACATCAGGAAGAGTTAAGCATTGCCATAACATAGTGCGGTATACATTGTCTAATCTAATGTGTAGTTATGTATTCATATAATACTAAACTATTATACTTCATTAAAACGACTGCAAATGATCATTAAGAGAAATTATCATTCACAGACAGACACTGTCCAAGTGAGCTTGATGTCATTGCACTGTGCTCAATTTCACATTACTGAACTGTATAATGTAGAATTATAACAGCATCGTAAATGCTTGTGTGTATGAACGGTACGGATTATGCTAAATAAAAACCAAAAATCCTGATTGGAATCTGAACAAAGACATGAGGTGTAGCCTTGTGAGCAAATGTTAAAACTGGTTTAATCTTTAAGAACTAGGCACTGCAGTGTACTCATCTAAATGCCAGATGGATATTTCCTTCAACCACCAGCATCTACATAATTATGTTGGACTTCTGGAAAAGAATTTTGGCAGCATAGTAAAACTGAGTTTGTTGTTGTTTGATGTTTGTTTTTTGCCATTTCTTATCTAAAGAAAAAGAGGATTGATCCGCACACCGTTTTAACTCATAGCCTGCCAAAAACGTAGAAAATGTGGGGTGGTGCTGTCACCCTCCCCACCAATTCCGTAAAATACATTTTTACGGGACAGGCATTAGAGATGTCTCAATTAGGCGGGAATGAGTTACAAGCTCCCAAATATTTATTGACAAGAGCGGAGAAAAGGGTTACAACGTTTCGGCCGAACGAAGGCCACCTGATGAAGGCCACTGAGGCCGAGATGTTGTAACCTTTTTCTCCACTCTTGTCAATAAATATGTGGGAGCTTTTAAAACGGTGTGCGGATCAATCCTCTTTTTCTTCAGTTTTCTTTTGGATCCTGCACCCGTTAAAATGTGGGTATGTGCGTGCACCTCTTCTTTACATGTCTTATCTAAGCCTGGTGCATCTGTATGTGTTTTCCGTTTGCAGCCCCTTCAGACCTCAGGATCGTTCTCCTGGGATCACAAACGTACGCAGCCCGATCGACCGCGAGCCTCATTTTGGGGCGAGAAGAATTAAAACCCGGTAAAGGGATCGCTCACAGCAAGTGCACATCTGGCCAAATAAGTGGCAGAAACGTCGTTTTGGTTGAAACGCCTGCCTGGTACAGGGCTTACAAACCATGCGACACGACCCGGGTGACCAAGGCGGAGATCATGCTCAGTGTGTCCCACTGCCCGCCTGGACCTCATGCTTTCATCCTGGTCGTCCAGGCGGACATGCCCTTCACGGAGGCATCGAGGTGGTCAGTTGAGGAGCACATGAACCTTCTCGGAGAGAGAGTGTGGGATCATACGCTCGTGCTGTTCGGCTACACAGGCTGCCTCAAAGACAAAAACATCGATCGGCACATTGCAAAAGGTGGAAAGGCTCTGCAGTGGCTGGTGGAGAAATGCAAACACAGGTTCACCGACTTTAAAAGTGACGGCCACTTTTCGGACGATGAGGCGGCAGAATTGATGAAGGGAATTGACAAGATGTTGGAGGGAAACGGTGGCAGCCATTTTGAGATGGACAGCGGGTTGCTGGGACAGCTCATCTCTGAGAGGAAGGCCATCAAGACGAAGGTGGCGGAGAGGCGACAGAGAAGGATGGATGAACAGAACAAACGAAACATCTCCAAAGGTAGGTTTTCACTAGGGGTGCAACAGTTAATCAAGATAAATAATTTGCGGTTTCGCCGCACAACATCATCGTATGACAAAGTACCAAACATGGCGTAATAATTATCTCATGTTGATATATTAAATGAATACAAATGTTTTGTGAATAAAAATAAAACATTTAATTGATATATTTGTAAACTTAGTTTGGTACTTTTTGTCATCTCATATAAATATGATAATGAAAACTACTTGTTTTGCCGTGTCATGTGTGATTTTGATAAAACATTCATTGAATTCTTAGGAAAGCCTGTGAACAAGATAAACATTGTGTTGCTGGGATGGGTCTTCTCCAAAAAGAGCATTGTCCGCAACACCATCCTCAGCAACACAGGAGTTGAAGAACAAACACTCAAGTGTGTAAAGGAACAAGGAAGAGTCGGTAATCAGAAAATCACGGTCGTGGACACGCCATGATGGTGGAAGTTCTTTCCAGCCAAGTACACTTCAGACTTGGTCAAGGCTGAAATCAGGAGAGCTGTGAGTCTGTGCTCTCCACATCCCCACGCGTTCCTTCTGATGATACCGACGGCCACAGCATTCACAGAAGAACAGCGGAGGAACACGGAGGACAATATGAGGCTGTTAGGGGAACAGGTCTGGGAACACATCATTGTGGTTTTCACCGATGCTCAGTGGCTTGGGCAGTACACCATTGAAGAGCACATTGAGAGTGAAGGAGAGTCTCTCCGGTGGCTGGTGGACAAGTGCAATCACAGATACTTTGCCTTTGACAACTTGACTCAAGACCAGGAACCCGAGATCAGCGATCTGATCAAACTGATCAGCGACATGGCCGCAGCCCCTGGCCAACCTTCCTTTGATCTGAGCACAGGGTTCCCACCTCCAGAGGAGACCCCACACCCAGTGGACAAAGAGACACAGACGGACGAAAGAGAAGACGCACTGCTCAAAGACCTGCTAGGAGTCCTCCGGAAGAACTGGCAATGGGACGTTCAAGAGTGGCGGGCCATGATGAACCGAATACGCACAAGAACTGTGCAGCCTGTGTTGAATGCAAATCGGAGCATGGGCCATATTATAACATGTATGTATTATATTTGTAATGGATTTGTTTTATGATTCGGAGAAATAAGTATTTTGCAAGAAATATATATAGTTAATATACATGCACTATATTTATATTGCAATTCTCATAATGTTGTATTCCGCAGTTTCAACAACAAAGTCAAGCCCGGGAGAGGAGCTCCAGCCACAGGATTCACTGGAGGAGGAAGAGTTTGAAACGGAAGGGTTGAGTTTACCACAGCTGATGGACTACTCCCTGAAGACATACTTCAGAAAGGACAAAGGAGCATTCGGTGAGCTTCAGATTTCCTTTAAGTTCTAAACAGGGGACTGTATCAACTTTAATTAACACTACACTACCCTTTGATTGATATTTTAATCCCAACATATTTCATTCCTTACCTCAAAAGTTTCTTACAACGTCCATTCCAATTGTTAGACATGCTCGCGGCACTGGACCGCACCAACGACTAACCCTAACCTTAATGTCCATTCCAATTGTTAGACATGCTTGCGGCACTGGACCACACCAACGAGTTGAAGCCAGAATGGAAGCAGCTGTTTGAGAGAGAGTGGAGCCGCCGTGAAGTGAGACTGACGGAGGATGTGAAGAACACTCTGATGAGTTTCCTGTCCGCAGGACAAGGTAACTAGTCGACTTTCCTTCCTAAAGACGCATGAGATCCTTCACTCAACATCAGCACGTTAGAACCGACTGATATTCCATCATTATTTTGCACATCTAACCACAGATTGCAGCGGGTCAGAGCCAGGAGACGCAGAGTACACAGCCTCTCGGCAGAAGGTCATCTCTTGGATCAAACATCACAGAGAAGAACCAGTCAGTCCAGGAGACTCTGGCTTCTGCTCACCAACGGAGAGCAGAGGTCATGCCGAGGTGGAGAACGATTAGCCATCGTGTACATACTGGACAGTTACCATACCAAGGCACGCTAATTAAGTTTAACCACTTAAGCTGTTGTACAACCTAAATTCGTCGTAGGACAAATATAATCAAATTGTTGGGGGGAATTCATAAAGCTGGTTCTGATGGTCATGATGAACACCCAGGGGAATCAGTACTTCAAAGGCTAGTGTTTGAATCTGTATTCTGTATATACTGCGGTACATTAAAGCCTTATGCAACTTTTTGAGAGTGCAGATTATGCTTTGATGCGTGGGGGAATTAACCATCAAGTTGTTATTACTTGTAAATCAAAGCTATTGGACGTCAAAGGTATAATGTTACAAATGCACTATTATAAAGTGATGAAATACTTTTTAATTAAAGGCAAGTTGTATTTGTTTAATTCACTCAGAATATATTTTGTTCTATCAGGCAGGCACTTATTATATATATTAGACATTGCAATGACATTCTGATAATTTAATTTAAATTAAATTCACCAATTGAGCAGTGTTTTTACGATACAATTATCTATATAACTAGTTTTGCATTTTGAGATTTTCATTTAAATTAGCAATGCTCTTGAGGCTACTCAAACTCCAGTAGCCAAGCATATCCCTCTCACATACTGTTAATGTCGGGCAGAAACCTTCTAACTCCATATCTCGACTTTTTTTTCTTTTTCTATTTTCCATAAATGAATACCCGATTTACACTACAGTGTCACACAAAAGTAGCTTGTAACAGTTATGTGGAAATGTGTGGTTTCCACCCGATGTCAACGATGTGCCGCATATATTCTCGTCAATAAGCATTAGTCATCCTCCCAGGAAAGGTTCCATCACACCTACGGTCGGTGCAGGACCATCATAGAAGGCCGGTGTAACGATGATACGCGGCGGATCTTGACATTATATCACATCTGAACCGTAGGGTCTGCACATCCTACCCTGACGGCACAGACGTCATTACAGTATGTGGAAGTCTACGTTTAATGCAGGGCTCTTCGGGTGAGGGGCTGCTGGCATTTTAGCTCACACACATTCCAGATAAGAGACGCGAGGTGGCCGCCTTATCATGCAAGTGTCGTTTTGAACAGGGACCCCACGGTGGAGGATAGGTGAATAAAACATACAGGGAGATAACTTTGACACGCGAAAATATGAAATAGAAATAACGGAGGAGAAAGATAGGGAAGAGGCTGGCGATAAGAGGAGAGGTGCAGATAATGAAGGAATGGCGCTTGGCTGTGGCCCGGCTGGGGCTTGATCACATGGATGTGGCCCGGCTGGGGCTTGATCACATGGATGTGGCCCGGCCGGGGCTTGATCACATGGATGTGGCCCGGCCGGGGCGTGATCACATGGCTGTGGCCCGGCCGGGGCGTGATCACATGACTTGGCTGTGGCCCGGCCGGGGCTTGATCACATGGATGGGAAATTGAATATCCGGCTTATACTTGGCTGCACGCTACCACGTGCACCAAAAAAATAACAGATCTACAATACAGTGTATACCACGCTGAACTTGGTTCAACCGAGAATTTAGAGAGGTGTCTTACAGCTAGCTCAATCAGCCCCGTAGACGGAAGACTAGAAAAACTAGAAAGACAAGCTTATGCGGGCACACATACTGTAAATGCATGGCTGTGTCTTTTCTCTGATGCAGTTCATTGAAAAGAATGCAGAGAACAGCTGAAGGGAGGTGGAGAGGACGCCGTTTTCAAATAAAATGTATTGAAACTGTATTAATCAGAGAGGAAGATCATTTGGCATCAATCAGTGTTAATCCAGTGCAGCATGCTTACTAAATAAGACAAGCACATCGTACACGGAGAATCCTCTACTGGCGAGGTATGACCTCGATCAAATCCCCCGGGACTAGCTGCCATCATGTGTCTATTGTGATTGGGTCATAATGTTTGATCGAATAAAATCATTCTGAAGTGAGAAGCAAAGCACAAACACTAGAGCGAACAAGAGAGAGTGTGTGTGTGTGCGCGCGCGTGCGTGCGCATATATGTCTCACAGAAAATATTTGTTTCAAACGCCCACTCTTGACCACCAACGTCTACATGGCGGCTTCAATGGCTTGATGCTGTTTACTGGCCAGATCAATTCAAAGCATATTGTAGAGGAGTCGAAACAAAATAGATGAATTTGCAAAGACAGAGGCGTATGTATATACACCGTGTTCCAAATCATTATGGAATTGGCAATCTTCTTTGTCTTCTCCTACCGTCTTTGTCTTGTGTTTTTTTAGAATCTCAGGTGTGTTGATGAAGCCCATTTAAAGATATTGTTGCACATGATTAATCAAGTATGAGTTCTCATAAAATAGGGAGAGGACGAACAAACTTTCAGGAGGTGAAAGCATGAATCGATATCGATATTTCATTCAAGATCATTCAACTGTTAAAAGGTGCGCGTGCGTGCGTGCGTGCGTGCGTGCGTGCGTGCGTGCGTGCGTGCGTGCGTGCGAGAATAATGCCACCAAGAAGAAAGGATGAAATAAAGAAACAGAAACAATGCATGTGTATAATTATTTGGAACACATTATAGAAAATGTTTTAGCGCCAATTACAAAATGAATGAATGAAATCTCCAATTTGGCCATGCACAATCAAACCGGATCCAACATTTCATAAACACACAGTGTGTGTCCAGCTGGAAACGGGGCATTTTGTTTGCTTGGCAAATGACTGTGCTGAAATGGAGATGGATTGAAATGGGTCTGTTTTTATTGCAACAATAACAGAGGAGCCTCATCCCTTCTGGAAGGGATCAGCATTTATGCCATCATCGTGATCTGGGCACGCATACAAATCATCACAAGCTGCCAAAGATAGGGCCTAAATGTTTTTTACTATAAGCGTCAAGTGTCAGAGTGGAGCGAAAAGCTTAAATAAAGGAGTAGCTCTGCTATAAACAATCAGTCGGTAGGGTTTATATTTACATTGTCCTTCTGTAGCGTATCCACATTTTCAATTTAGCCATTTAATCCTTTTAAGACCCAAGGACAATACTACAAATGCCCTCTAAAAATGAGTGTTTCACCAGTTTTCAAGATTTTTCAAAAATGATGCCGAGCTGCAAGCTTGAATATCTTCTGTTTTTGAAAAGGGAACGACTGTCGTGTGACAGTGACCTGTGACCCGTGCCGATAAGAGCTGATGTACACACTCAACGTGATAATGTGAGGCGTTTCGAGCTATTTTCTGCATGTCATAACCCATACAGTACATGGGCAACTGGCGGCCTGGGGCACGTCTTCACTTAATGTGGTCTTTATTCATGACCAATGTATTTGTATTCAGTTCATAAAGTTAACATTAACTAGAACTACATGCATTGGAAAATAAATGAAAAGGTTACTTTTCTGGATTCTAATTCAAGAATAGCCAAAAAAAATATTCAAGATTTCAATTCAAATATAGCAAAAAGAGCTGATATACAAGTTCAAAAAGTGTTGCACTGCAAGGCGTTTTGAACTTATAGATCAGCTATTTTTGCTACGACAGTATATGCAATGTGGCCCTCTGGAGTGAGTGTGGGAATATAGTGGCCCTCTCCATCTTCAAAGTTGCCCATCCCTGTCATAACCTATACTGCAAGTAGCCAACATGCATCTGCATGGTATAACTGGTAACTGAAGAGGGAAGGCTGGCCGCACAATGTTTCTCTAGCTCCCAGGTGAGTTTTTGAGGACCGATGCAGTGGTCAGGGGTAGAGTGACAGGATGGCAACTGCAAGGTTGCCGGTTCGAACCAGGGCTCCCCCAGAGTCAGTGCTGAAGTGTCCTTGAGCAAGACACTGAACCCGTGATTGTTCCTGATGTGCTGGTAGGTGCCTTGCATGGTTTCAGCTGCCATCAGTGTATGAATGTGTGAGTGAGTGGGTGAATGTGATATTTTTGTAAATGTGAAGCGTCGTTTGAGCCCTGGCCCGCACATGGCAAAGTCGTACAAAAAGAATGTACAAATGCACTACACCGTAAACCATCCAGACCCCTCGGGTCACCTCCGGGGACAAAGCTGCTTTCTGTCCCCAGAAACGTGCTTCCAGAAGAGTGCATGTCTGTGCATACCGTACCATGTCGAATGGGCGGGTCTAAAAACCAACACAAAAGATCAATGTATTTCCACTTCACGAAGCATCCTCAATACGCCACAACGCATTGTGTTGCGTCTGGACTCAGGAAGGGTAAAGCCGAGCTCTGAATGTCAAGAGTCACGGTTAAGATGCAGCACGTTCTCTCAGCGGGGTCCATTTCAGGTTTTCACCGGCTTCTTGGACGCGGCGTGGTGGCCAGCCAATAAAGGAGAGTGAATACAGACCGTTTGGAAAACAACACACGGTTTTGATTTCCAGCCAAACAAAATCCATACCCGAGGTTATGGGGGCTTACACTTCTCAGTAATACCTGGCAGCTTTATGCAGCTCAATGACTCCATTTATCCCAAAAGCACGGCGGCAGCCAGTCACATACCACAGTAAATCCTCTGTGTACATTTAACTCTGAACAGTGCAACAAAATGGATCCGCTTTGGTTCCAAGTGTACACTCTTCAGAGTGTGGCTAGTCGCCTAGGAGCTGGCTGGAAGCCAGAGGACCACCACAGGGTGGAGTGGGGTCAAAGGCGACAGACGCTTCGCGCCATACCCTGCGGTGAGATGGGCATCAGAAGGCGGGTTGCGGTTGGCAATATGGTGGACCTACCCCTACCCGCCCTCCACTTCCCCCCTGATGCTAGCGGACTGACTGCTAGGATGCAGGGCTATCGACTTACAGTATGACCTCTGCACTGGAGATAGGAGCAATGTTTGTCAATCACCTTGCAAAGACAATGGACGTCATTTTAGTTTTAGTTTTTCAGAGAAAGAACTGAGCCAGAACTAAAGTATATGATATTACATAATCATTTCACCCAAAAGGTTTTAGAGCAACGTTGACTATTGAAAGTTATGTAACAAAAGCAGGATTAAATCAGACTTAATTCCGACGTTTTTGGCCCAATGTTCTGTTCACACGGGGCAGATTAAACAATGCGGTCTACCATTCATTGTCAGGATGCCAACGACATGACATTGCAAACGATGCGTGTAGCTGCTCCAAATCAACACGCAAGGCATTTTTGCATCGTTTCAACTGCCCCTGTGAACATTTTATTACTGGGGAAGAAACGTATGATCTTTTCAATAACAATATGGACGATTTTACCAGATATAAAGCAGCCAGTATCATGGAGAGCTGATTCAGGCAATAAGATTATTATTTTTTTCCCCACCAAACAAATTACTTTAGGAAGGCGACGACATGCAAACTGGACACAGGTGCACGTACTTCAGTCTCTCTTTTGTGCACATCATTCCAAAGCATGCAGGTCATGTCCAACGTAGCCTCGGAAACACAGACTTTTATTTCCAGGGAGGAAAATAAATGTCTGGGGCTGATACCGCCTATTTTTGGCATAGACTTGCGCTGCACGTCGCTCACTCTTTGCAGATTGCTGATCGCCTAGACCTTATTATATTGACGCAGACACACACAGACACGTACGCCCACACACTCCTCTGTCTCTCTGTCATTCTAATTATCTCATGTCGCGCAGGTGCGTGTAGTTGCGCCGGGTGGATTCCGCCAGCAGCTCCCTATGCCAAAAAACCCAGTGTTGGGAACCAGTCTATGTCCAACGTGAGAGACAGCAAAATGTTGCGACTAGTTTCTTACTAGTCGCGACTAGTTTGTTACTAACCGCGACTAGTTTATTACTAACCGCGACTAGTTTATTACTAACCGCGACTAGTTTCTTACTAGTTGCGACAAGGTTCTGGTCGCGACTAGTTGCTTATGGTCGCGACTAGTAAGAAACTAGTCGTGACCGGGTTGCGACCTGGTCATTGGTCGCTACTGGATGGCGCCCTTCCTGTCCAACGGGGGATACACAAGAGGGGAGTACGACCCAACCTCGTCCTTTGGTTTGTTTTTTTAAGCCAGATGTTGAGTGACTCACCGGCGAGGAGGAAGGTGATAAGGCAGGTCTCTTTGGGCATGTAGAGCTTCAGTCTGGAGCCGCTGAACACGTATTCTACCACGGCTTCTGATCGGCCTGCCCTCTGAAGGAACGGGAGGAACTGCTTGGCCTTCTGTGTGTCCTAATGGGGGGAGAGAGACAGAGTGAGAGTGTGAGAGAGAGAGGGGCACTGTTGATTTTCAATTCATTACATTTGGTTTTAGTCATATTGTAGTAATCTAAAATGTTTAAGTGTTAGTCTAGTTTTACTTGACTAAATATCAGCAAAAATAAAAAGCATATTTTGGCGGGCCGCAATGGCATCGTAATGGCTGATTTTACAAGCATTGGTTACATGTGCAACACCTGAGCGCAAACCAAACTACTGGATTCTACTGCGAGTTTATGTATTTGTCTCGGAAAAGTCAGCAAGCACACAACCCAAACTGACTCACACGAAGTGTGACTATAATATTACTGCATATAAGTCGACTCAAATTAGATTTGGCTTCAGCAGCCAAATGAGGTCAATTTCACACTGCTGCTGCAAAAAAAAAGAAAGTTAACAAATCCTGTGGGTCCCAAAACGTCTCTCTGCCACAATTCATCGAGTGAAAGAATGGAATCGCGTCATCTTGTCGGAAAACTGTCCGACATCAAGGATGATTTATTGGCATGAAATCTATTCAGTTTCCCGGACATCTCAAAATCATCTCCAGCCCGAGCTAATGAAGTCCGCTGCACTGCTCTGTGCTGCGTCTGGAATCGCTGCGCAATCAAAAATAATTATTTCCCTCGCGACGCCCTTCGGCCCACTGTGTCTCTGTGTGAGGAACTGGCTTAACCGATTCTTGGCGGGAACCCCTGTTGGTGTTGTAACCAATATGTTATGCTTTAGCTATTGAGAAATAGCAGATCTACAAGCTCATACAAGCTTGTAGATCTGCTATTCTTTTTTTTCTTTTTCTTTTTTTGCGGAAAATGTTAGCACAAATCTTTGAATATATTCTTTCAGAGTGAAAGTTTTTAACTCAAATCTTTGCTTCTGGGGTGTCTCTGGAACAGCATATTTTCAGATGGTGGTCGGTGGCCAATTACAAATCATTTTTGGGGTCCTTGACATGAAATATTGAGCACCACCGACATAGAAACATAGCTATTTAAAAAAAAAAATCTGGATTTAGAAGGCTTTTGTAGAATCGTCCTCATATCAGGTCGAAATGGGTTAATGGCATGGCGGGCTGGGCTGAAATCATGGTTATTCAAGCGCACCTGGCAATTTGAGGATTCAAAAACTGAGAAGAAATAATTAAAACTGTCCTAATCGAGCCACGAGCATACAGGCAACATGACCGTTGAGTCACCAGGAGTGGAGGACTAAAAGGGTGCTTCACCCCCCAAGCATGACTTTTGGAGATTTAAATTCATGGATGTTTTTTGTCGCATTCCCAAGAATTTCACAAGACCTTTTTTCTCTACAGGGAACAAAGCAGTGTTGTTTTCGTCGACTAAAACTAAGTATGGATTCCATTATTAAATTTAAGGAAATGTACAAGTACATCTCACTGAACATAGCGTATGAGTTTTTATTTTTTATTTTTTATTAATTAGCATTGTTTTTGTTTCTCTACCGATTTCAAATGCAGAAGTCGAGGACGCTGGGAATTTGGAAAAAATAAAATACGACAGTACAGGAATGGTAATGCCCTGAGCTGGATTCAAACTCCTGACCATGTTAGTATGCTGTGAAGACCTTGGCCAACCCTCAGCAACACATGCCCCTACCGTGGGTGGGAAATTAACATTCAGTAGATAAAAAATAATAATACACTGTAGCTGTGTAGCAGATCCACAGGACAAGCATGCAATGCGACGCGTTGTGGGCTTGTGGACGGGGCTATTTTTGCCAAAACATTTGGCCCCAGAGTAGGAACACTAGGGTTTGTTGAAGAGGAGGTTAAAAAGGGAAGCAGTGCGTCAGACAACAGCAGGCCCAGATTACACAACCTCTGGCAGAGCGGGGCGAGTCGGGGTGAGTCAGAGAGAGAGAGAGACAGAGAGAGAGACAGAGACCGAGAGAGAGACACAGACAGAGAGAGAGACAGACAGAGATAGAGACAGAGACAGAGACAGAGAGACAGAGACAGAGACAGAGAGACAGAGAGAGAGACAGAGACAGAGAGAGAGACAGAGAGAGAGACAGAGAGAGAGAGAGAGACAGAGACAGAGAGAGAGACAGAGAGAGAGACAGAGACAGATAGACAGAGACAGAGACAGAGAGAGATAGAGAGAGAGACGAGAGATAGAGACAGAGACAGAGACAGAGAGAGACAGAGACAGATAGAGAGACAGATAGAGAGACAGAGACAGAGAGAGATAGAGACAGAGAGATACAGAGACAGAGAGACAGAGAGAGAGACAGAGACAGAGACAGAGACAGACAGAGACAGAGACAGAGAGAACACCACCGGGTTAATATAGTGTCACAATCATGACTCTGAGGAAGATCACAAGATTTGAAGCGTCAGTCATTTCTCGCGCCGGCAGCCGAATGAAACTGTCCGAGATGGCCTGGCGTTTATCCCTTCTGGATTTATAGTGTCAATCATTTTAACCACTTCAACCATATTGTATACTTTGGATATTCCAAAATAGCAGATATACAAGCTCATAGTGGGTCACTTTGTGTCTCACTCACGCTACTTTTGAAAAATCGTGAACATTTGTGCAAATATTTGCATATATACACATTGTCTAAACATTTAAACTCAAATGTTTGCTTCTGGGGGGGTTCCCTGATACAAAATATTTTGAGATGGGGGTCAGCGGCCGAATACAGTGTTTTCGGTCGTTGACATGACGTTTCAGAGCGCGGCGATATAGCAGGTTAGCATTTAGAAGATGTATATATATTTTTTTTTTTAGAATCGAGAAGCCTCGGGTCATAATGGGTTAAAACAGCATGGAACGTGTTAGATAATAAAAAAAAGAAATGTGTTTTTTATTGCACCGGCACCGCAGAACCAATCCAATGAG